>JAVTVY010004168.1:0-39088 GCA_036873755.1 Hanleya hanleyi | reverse complement strand
ACTGTCGTTGGCGACCCTGTGCGACATGTTACTACTTTTACATCGGTAAAAGGAATAACATTACAGCCCGAATCATAACGGACTGAAATTATTGAACCAGCACAGGGGCTTGGACTAGAAAGAGGGGGAGGGGGTGTTTTTGCATGATTGCAGATATTGTCACTGTCGTTGGCGACCCTGTGCGACATGTTACTACTTTTACATCGGTAAAAGGAATAACATTACAGCCCGAATCATAACGGACTGAAATTATTGAACCTGCACAGGGGCTTGGACTAGAAAGAGGGGGAGGGGGGTGGCAAAATTTAGACTAGGTGAATTTGGTGTAAAATGAAGGCATTCTGTCGTCACCCAGAATGTATTGGGGTAATATTATAAAGAGTGGAATGGACTTTTAACCTGGAAATTGACGTGTTATTTACCTATTGTTACCTAGGTATGTGTGCGGGAGTTGGTGTTATTTTTTTTTATTATTTTGTGCTTTTCAGTTTAGAAGTTTTCCCTTTCGGAAAGATGGGGTGGCTCTCAAAAGAGCCTTTGGAAGATGTAAGGCATTACATCGTTGGGGCCAGGTGGCGTTGTCTTCTCACAGTACACACTGGACATATCAAGGCTATGAATTCACACACTAGGGGTTTGTAATCGTCCGGACACTCTGGTAATTGGGCATGTTGATGTATACAAGCTACACACAAGGCTTGATGTCCACAGGGGAAAATAGCGTATTTGGCAAAGTGGTTACAGCATTTCACGCAGCGTAAATAGGATGCTGCTTGGCATTCTGTGTTGGATGCCAGTGTTGTTGTTGTTATTGCGGAAGCGTAGTGGATGACGTCTTCGTTTTCTTTTTTGCTTATTTTTCTTGTGTTCTCTCTTATTCTGTTTTTTCTTGCGTCTTTTCTGTTTTTTCTTGCGTCTTTTCTATTTCTATTTCTTCTTGCGTCTTTTCTGGGTTTTCTTGAGTCTTTTCTGTCTTTTCTTGAGTCTTTTCTGTTTCTGTTTTTTCTTGAGTCTTTTCTGTTTTTTCTTGAGTCTTTCCTCTTGTCCTCTTTTGCTTGTCCTTCGCCTTGTTCTCCTTCTTGTCCTTCTGCTTCTTCTTCTGTTTCTGTTTCTTCTTCTGTTTCTTCTTCTGTTTCTTCTTCTGTTTCTTCTTCCGTTTCTCCTGCTTGTTGTTCTCCCTCTTGTTCTCCTTCTTCTCCTTTAGCTTGGAGGCTTTGTTGTTTCAACATATCTTCTAGCACTCGGTCCATGTCGTCAAAACGTTGGTATTCGACTGTGGTAAGATCCGGTGTCGCTGCTGGGGGGTCACTAAGATCCGGTGTCGCTCCTGGGGGGTCACTAAGATCCGGTGTCGCTCCTGGGGGGTGTTGATTAGGGTGGTCCTGGGGTTCGTCTTTAAATAAGTCTCCTATAATAGCATCGATCCATGGCTCGTCATGTACCATATCGATGGCTCCGAGCAGTTGTAGTTCATCATCATCATGATTTGTCATCAAGTTTGGTATGTCAATATCCATGATTTCAGCCAACAGGGATGACTCCATGACTGTGGACTCAGGCTCGTCAAATACCACGTAATAGGCTGGTGAATTCGCACTCGTAAAGTGAAAAGCTCCTGCACGTCTAGTAGACACTGGCATAATTGTGAATGAATCAGTAAATACTGCGCGCTATTTATAGTGTAACGCGCGGACGTGAGCGTAATTTTTATATTTTTTTGTGCTCACTTACGCTGGAGAAATATTTTTGTGTTTCTTTTGCAATTTTAAACCAGTGTGATTTTGCAATAAATGCGAGTGCACGTATAAATTTTATTTCAAGTTGAACTGAGGCAACTAAAAATTTAAAAATTTAGAAGGGTAGCTGTAGACTAAGTCACTATTTTAATGATTTTATCGATTTTTAGACGCGTAACGTTATGGTTAGGTAGTGTGGAAAACCCGGTACACTGGAAATAAATCGGTTTTCCTGGGTAAAAATACGTCAAGTATGTTGCTCACAGCCTTATAATGTCACCCTGAAAATTGTAGCTGGTTTATCGAAAGAAAACTATGAAATTTTATCCTTGGGCTACGGTAACACAGCACTATACAGTGTGCAGACAAAATGTGAGTACAGCTATGGGTGTCAAAGGGGGAGTGTGTTACCGTAGCCCAAGGATAAAATTTCCTACTTTTTTCTTTTCGATAAACATGCTGCAGTGAACTCACATTTATTGCAAAAAATGAGACCCGTTTTAAAGTTGGGAAAATAAAACACAAATTTTTTTAGCAGATACCACCATCTTGGACCCACTGCCACAGGCCGCCATCTTAAACCCACCACCACCCACCACCACCCACCACAGCCGCCATCTTAAACCCACCACCACCCACCACAGCCGCCATCTTAAACCCACCACCACCCACCACCACCCACCACAGAACGCCTAGACTATAAATAACGCGTAGTATGTTGCCATTTATTCACAACTACAATCATGGGTACAAGACGAAGGCTATTCACCGATCCTAGAGATCCTAGAGAACACAGAGAGGTGATTACGAGTGAAGAACATAACGATGGAGTGACAATAATTACAAGCTTTGAGCGGGTTATTGCCGACGAAACGATGATACGGCGAAGTGAAGAACAACTGGAAGAGCTCAGGAGGGAAGCAATGGAAGAAGATGCGAGGTTGATAAGACAGCGAAGTCAAGAACAAGACGAGGAGATCAGGAGGGTAGCAATGGAAGAAGAAGAAGATGAGGATGTAACTGATGAAGAAGAACTCCCCTGGTTAAACAGTAACAGACCTCCAGCAAATACAACGGCTACCCAAACACCGATTATAACAACGTCGGCTACCGAAACAACAACAACAACAACAACAACAACAACAACACCACCACCACCACCATGCTCTTGGGCCGAGGTAACCCGCCTGAACGAACAGATTAATCACATGAGACAAGACATGGATCAAATGGACGCTGTGATTTCAAAACAAGAAGAAGACCGACATAAGGAAGAAAGTAAATCAAGCTGCAGCGTGTGTACAGACGAGGAAAGCCTGTACGCCCTATTTCCGTGCGGGCATTTATGCCTATGTGAAGAATGCTGGGTGACGCTAACATGTATAGGGGACATGTGCCACTGCGCTGAAACGGACGAACAGCATTTAAAAATCAAGTGTCCCGTGTGTAGGAAGCAGGTGGCCGGGGTAAAGAGAATCTACCGCTCCTAAAACAAGTGTCGTAACACTTTTCCAAAGGCTCTTTTTAGAGCCACCCCATCTTTCCGAAAGAGGAAACTTCTAAACTCAAAAAGCACCAAAAAAATAACACCAGCTCCCATCACCCCTATGAAAATTTTTTTTTTAATACAATTATCTTTGCAAAAAAAAAAAGAATGAACACTAACAACCATTTTTTTAATTTTCTACTATTTTTATTAACACAAATAGAATGAACGTGTTCACCAAACTCTGGGTATTGAATTTTAATACAATTATACGCTATGAAGGCACTTCAATGCACATAGAATGAACATAAAATGAACATAGTGTAGGAATACGTGAGGACAGAAGCCGTATTTTCAGCTTGAGCAAGACTGGCAGATGATAATGTCTGAATGTTGCAATGCAATAAGACTTGAAAATGTTCAATATTTATACAACAAGACAATAGAATGAACGTCTTCAACTCTGAGTATTGAATTTTAATACAATTAACAGTTAAAAACTCTGAGTATTGAATTTTTAATACAATTATACGCTCTCAAACCGCTTCAATGAACGTGTAGGAATACGGTAAATGTTTTTCAACACCACACTTGTTCAATAGTTATGCAACAAGACTTGTTTGAACTCATCATCGTCTTTCCGCCCCTGGTGCACGTAGATGTAGGTAGCAATCTCTTCACGTGGAATTCTGGGAGCGCAGGCAGCTTCCAATGCCAGGGCAATTTGCTCCTCGGTCACGTCCTGTAGTGCCTCAGTGATCAGCGCGTATGAGGGTACACTATTGTCCACACACGTATGCATGTTTATCGGACTGTTGTTCCCACAGCCTGCACATGCTTGGGTACGCAAGTGTCGAATGCGAGGTCTGATAAGATCCAGGACTGTGTCGATGTACTTCTTATAAATATAGTGAGACACCTGGTAAGCCAGGGCTTGACGAATTGTAGCTGTGAGACTCTGCAACTTCCGCCACGCCGTTATTTTCAAGGTGACACCCTGAGGACAAGGAACACGCTCTTGCGTATCTAACCTCATTTTCCATTTGCGGATATGCACCAGGAGCTGGTCGTTGAAATAGGCACAGCTGACAAAGATGTCGTCACCCACATAAAATTTCGCTTCGTCACCCCCCTGGTCGCGAATAACCGCATCGATGGCGTAATCAAGGGTCTCTAGTTTTTGCCAGGTGTCGAAGGTCAAGGCAATATGCCTAGCGGGTCTGTCGTTAAAGGCCGATGCGTTAAAATGCACTTCTTCGTCTTTGACACTCACAGTTAAATAGGCTGAGAGCTCCCAAATGTTCGTGTGGGCTGCCTGGTAGGCCTGCTGGATAATGTTATTGATATCCTGCACAGACATAGGAAGTTGCACCTCTTCTTCTTCTTGTTTCACAGGCTCAGGCACTTGCTGGGGTACTGGCTGAAGCACTGACTCAGGTATTTGTAAAGGTGTTAGTCGGGGACGTTTGGGTCGTGCAGCGCGTTTGGCAGGTACACCAGACGCTGGGTGCGTACGTTTGCTAGCTGTACGCTCTTCGGTGGTATCCATGACTAAGATATCATCATCTTGTATAACGTCGGCTTGAAGTAGATCTGCTAGTTCTTCATTTCCCGTCTTCTTCATCCCCTCCACGAAGGCTAGAAATGCATAGGGGGTAGAGCGCACTAGACCATCGATGAGGGCTCTGTTTTGTGCTGAAGTGGTTTTCTCAGCCATGATATCTTCGACACGCTGTTTCAGAAGTATGTTTTCCTCCATAAGCAAATCTCATAATTCGGCCACATGCTGCATCTCATCAATGAGGCGAACACGGTACTTTCGAAGCTTCACTAAAAATGATGACTCCATGACTTTGGACTCAGGCTGGTGAGTAACTGCTACGGTGTACTAGTCTGGTGAATTTGCACTGGTAAAATGAAAAAAAGTAAAAGGTTCTCCACAGCTCATACAAGCAGGCAAGCAGGCTGGCTGGCTGGCTAGAGGTGAAGCAGGCAGGCAGGCAGGCAGGCAGGCAGGCTGGTCAGGTCAGGTCAGTCAGAGTGCTCCGCAGGGTAGTGCAATGAATACACCCCACCCCTAAAAATCGCCTGCTTTTATACGTTTTTCTACAATCCGCCATCTTAAACCCACCACCCACCACCACCCACCACAGCCGCCATCTTAAACCCACCACCCACCACCACCCACCACAGCCGCCATCTTAAACCCACCACCACCACCACCCACCACAGCCGCCATCTTAAACCCACCACCCACCACCACCCACCACAGCCGCCATCTTAAACCCACCACCCACCACCACCCACCACAACCGCCATCTTAAACCCACCACCCACCACCACCCACCACACACATGTCGCTGTGACGTCACAAAAGGTTCTGCGCATGCGCAGTGAAGCGCCATTAACTCGAAATGCTCGCTCTATACTACTGCGGATATAATCATTTCCTCCACGGATATAATATTTCCTCCGCGGATATAATATTTCCTCCGCGGATATAATCATTTCCTCCGCGGATATAATATTTCCTCCGCGGATATTATGAGTTATCCAGTGTTGGGGAGTAGGATACGGGAATTTATCCTGTTTTCTGGCGAAAATACTCCACGACCGCGAAGCGGGAGTGGGGTATTCGCCAGGAAACAGGATAAATTCCCGTATCCTACTCCCCAACACTGGATAACGAATTTATTTCTACGAGCAGCCTTTTAAACTCTGGAAAGAGACGTGGTAAACTGGGTCTAACACTTGCTAACCAAATACGAAAAAAGTGAGAAGGAAAACGGCAGGAGACGCGTCAAATATTTTGAAATATTCGGAATCAGCATGATATATTTGGTCATATTAATGTTGACTTTTGCTCGAAATTATAAGTCAAAAGACCCTACAGCGCTAGAGTTTGATCGCTGACTCTTCGGCCGAGCCAGAGTCGAGTCGACGAAAAACACTGCACACTCGCTAACCAAAACGTCTGAAAATGGTCTAATCTTGAATTAAACAGCGTGTATTAAAAATGTGTACTATATGCTAACAGTATATTGATTCATATAACCTAGAATTGTACACGTCAAATTCATGTGTTCTCGAGTATCAGCGGTAAACTCCCACAACACGCACATTGTTTACCGAGGTCGATCGTCGAAGACCAAGACTGGGTCAAGCGTCAGCCGGATTTCGTTACCGTAAGCTGTTCAAAATCATCAGTCTCTACTCACAGTCACAGTACACTATCTTTTCCAGATTTTCCCAGTAACTGTTGGACATTTTATCGATCAGATATACGGAGATGATATCTGGCATATTCTTTATTTCCAGTTCTGTCACTGGCAGAACACTAAAGTAGCCATGTTTGTTTACACTGAACACGGTGGCTAGCCCCGCCTAGAGGTCAGTCAGTGCAGTAGATTCAAGATTCAAGAATTTTATTGTACGAGACACTCCATGCTGAGCAGAGTACAACGAACGACAAAACATTGTCAACAGTTAAATTTTAAATTTGAACAATAAAGTATACATAACAAAGGATACATAAACCATTTAGCTATATCGTGTTATTGGTACGGTATACAGAGTAGAGTAGGAGACGAATATTTATCCTCACTTCACGTGACCGCTCTCGGCCAATGAAGACCCAGGATCTACTGGGAGTAGAAATGAAATATTTCCTCCACGGATATAATCATTTCCTCCGCGGATATAATATTACCTCCGCGGATATAATATTTCCTCCGCGGATATAATTAATTTCCTCCGTGGAGGAAATCCACGTGACTTAAGTACTAGAAAGACGGCAAATTCATTAGCATTTTTGAGGCTGAGGAGTGAGGCTTATGTGCAGGTGACGTCGCGATGGCGTCACTATGACGTCACATCCGGTGACATCCGGATCAAAGGTCACATCCGGTCACGTGGCAACCGGGTCACTTCCTGTGACGTCACGATGGCGTCATTATGACGTCACATCCGGTGACATCCGGGTCAAAGGTCACATCCGGTCACGTGGCATCCGGTAACATCCGGGTCACTTCCTGTGACGTCGCTTCCGGTCACCTGGCGGCCCAGCAAGAGTTATCTGCCCCTACCTAAGACCCCAGTGACTTCCAATGTTAATCTCATGCAGGTATGGGAAAGGGGGCTTGAGATGTCTTTGAACGCCACTATGAGATTCGCCCCCGTTTTCGTCCGGATGGGTACCACCCACGCATACTTCGATAGGATATCGATGCACGTCAAGATATACCGATTCCCATCGTTGTGTTTGGCAAAGGCGCTCATATCGACCAAATCCGCTTGCCACTGGGCATCTATTCCTCCCACGATGACCCGGTTCCGTAGAAAATGGCGACGGACAGATCGATGTAACTATTTTGGGAGTAGCTAATTACGAATCCGGGATGAAATTTTACATAAAGCGCGTTAAATTAGGATCTGTCTATTGACGCCTGGGTTAAATTGATTTTTAATGAATTTAATTATTTAATAATTAAGGTAAAATTTATTTTCAAAATCTGACCTCGGATTCGTGATCTGCGTTATCCATATTACTTTAGGACGAAGTTTAGAGTAATTCGGAACAGTGGAATTGGGTGCTGCCCATTGAAGCCTGGGTTAAATTGATTTCTAATAAAATTAATTATTTAATAATTAAGATAAAGTAGATTTTACAATCTGACCTCGGATTCGTCATCTACGTCCTCGACAATACTTTAGGAAGAAGTTTAATGTAATTCGGAACAGTGGAATTGGGTCTGTCCATTGAAGCCTGGGTTATATTGATTTTTTACATGCAAATTCTACATGTAACGCCGACCCCTAGCATGTTGTGACCGCGAGTTTGCGACACCCATTGCACACACAAATATGGGTCGCACCTCTATGGATACCTGAGACATTGAAGTTGTGCACAGAGGTATGGGTTTATGTTTTCCAACTCAAATCTCGCAAGCCAGGGTCAAAATGTAAATGTCATGTCGGTGCACAAAGGGGAACCGATAATAGAATTAACAGCCTGATTGTTGCGGAGTGTCCTTGGTCAACCTTATTTTGTATCCAAGCGTGCGATACATCAAATGAAAGCCCATCGCTTAGTCTTTTATTTAATATTTTTTTTGATGTTCAACAATGTTGACCAGCAGAAGGCGGTCCATTTTTCTACATGGGGTATATTTAGCAATACAGTGACAAATTCTACATGTAACGTCGACCCCTAGCATGTTGTGACCGCGAGTTTGCGATACCCATTGCACACACAAATATGGGTCGCACCTCTGTGGATAGCTGATACCCTGAAGTTGTGCACAGAGGTACGGGTTTATGTTTCCAATTCAAATCTCGCAAGCCAGGGTCAAAATGTAAATGTCATATCCGTGCACAAAGGGGAACAGATAATAGAATTAACAGCCTGATTGTTGCGGAGTGTTATTGGTCACCCTTACTTTGTATGCAAGCGTGCGATACATCAAATGAAAGCCCATCGTTTAGTCTTTTTTAATTTTTTTTTTTTATGTTCAACAATGTTGGCCAGCAGGCGGCGGCCCATTTTTCTACATGGGGTGTTTTTAGCAATGCAGTGGCAAATTCTACATGTAACGCCGACCCCTAGCATGTTGTGACCGCGAGTTTGCGACACGCATTGCACACACAAACATGATTCGCACCTCTATGGATAGCTGAGGAAATGTAGTTGTGCATAGAGGTACGGGTTTATGTTTTCCAATTAAAATCTCGCAAGCCAAGGTCAAAAGTTAATTTTTGAACTCATTTTGGTACTTTTTCGGTCGAAATTTTTGGGGTTACAGATTCCTTTCAAATTTGGTGAGCTGATAGTACTCACCTAGCTGATTACGAATCTGCAATCAGAATTGATTTAAAAGAATTTTTGAAATACTGAAAATTTGCCGGCTGAAATGGTCTGAAAAATTCGACCTTCACCGATTGACCTCAAACTTCGCACTAAAGTATACTGGAGGTCATAGCTCACGAATATGAGGTCAGATTTGACCATGACCTTGACCTTCATATTAAAATGGCGATTCGAATATTTGAGTATGACTTTGACCTTGGCGCAAGGTAACAAGATATTCTCAGACGACCTTGACCTTTTGATATGTGATGACCCCATGACCTCTGCGTTGACCAATGACATCAAACTTGACTTTTGGCCTTGCGTTTAAAAATGTGATGGTACAATTGGAATGCACTATCGCAAATTTTACCTTGAGGTCAGAGGTCAAGGTCAAGGTCATAGGTCAACTTAGAGGTCACGGGGTCATCACATATCAAAAGGTCAAGGTCGTCCGGCAATATCTTGTGACCTTGCGCTAAGGTCAAAGTCATACCCAAATTTTCTAATCGAGATTTTGATATGAAAGTCAAGGTCAAGGTCAAAACCTCAGATTCGTGACCTCTGACTCCAATATAGGTTTAGGGCAAAGTTTGAGGTCAATCGGTGACAGCAAAAATTCTGACCAAAATTTCGCTAAGGGGTGTTTTTGGAGGTCAAGTTTCAACCTTCACCGAATGACCTCAAATTATGTGTATATAGGTTTTCGAGGTTCCTGATTACGAATCCGAGGTCAAAATTTGGATTGGTTTGATACAAAAAAAAGTGTCCATTGAAGCCTAGGTTAAGTATTGGAATTTTCAAAAATCGGTAAAAAAAACAACTTAGGGCCCTAGATCGATTCCGACCGCAGTTTCGTTATCAGCTAGATCCATACTCTTACCACACCAAATTTGGAAGGAATCGGTGAAACAACATTTTCATCCTATACCTTGGGCTAAAATGATCTGAAAAATTCGGCCTTGACCGATTGACCTCAAACTTCGCACTAAAGTATACTGGAGGTCGTAGGTCACGAATATGAGGTCAGATTTGACCTTGACCTTGAGCTTCATATTGAAATGGCGATTCGAAAATTTGGGTATGACTTTGACCTTGGCGCAAGGTAACAAGATATTGTCAGACGACCTTGACCTTTTGATATGTGATGACCCCATGACCTCTGCGTTGACCCATGACATCGAACTTGACCTTTGACCTTTAAAAATGCGATAGTACAATCGGAATGCATTATCGCAAATTTTACCTTGAAGACAGAGGTCAAGGTCAAGGTCATTAGTCAACTCAGAGATCTCGGGGTCGTCACATATGAAAAGGTCAAGGTCGTCCAACAATATCTTGTGACCTTGCGCTAAGGTCAAAGTCATACCCAAATTTTCTAATCGAGATTTTAATATGAAGCTCAAGGTCAAGGTGATGAGATTAACATTGGAAGTCACTGGGGTCTTAGGTAGGGGCAGATAACTCTTGCTGGGCCGCCAGGTGACCGGAAGCGACGTCACAGGAAGTGACCCGGATGTTACCGGATGCCAAGTGACCGGATGTGACCTTTGACCCGGATGTCACCGGATGTGACGTCATAATGACGCCATCGTGACATCACAGGAAGTGACCCGGTTGCCACGTGACCGGATGTGACCTTTGATCCGGATGTCACCGGATGTGACGTCATAGTTACGCCATCGTGACGTCACCTGCACATCAGCCTCACTCCTCAGCCTCAAAAATGCTAATGAATTTGCCGTCTTTCTAGTACTCAAGTCACGTGGATTTCCCCCGCGGAGGAAATTAATTATATCCGCGGAGGAAATATTATATCCGCGGAGGAAATGATTATATCCGCGGAGGAAATATTATATCCGCGGAGGAAATATTATATCCGCGGAGGAAATATTATATCCGCGGAGGAAATATTATATCCGCGGAGGAAATGATTATATCCGCGGAGGAAAATATTATATCCGCGGAGGAAATATTATATCCGCGGAGGAAATGATTATATCCGCGGAGGAAATATTATATCCGCGGAGGAAATATTATATCCGCGGAGGAAATGATTATATCCGCGGAGGAAATATTATATCCGCGGAGGAAATATTATATCCGCGGAGGAAATGATTATATCCGCGGAGGAAATATTATATCCGCGGAGGAAATATTGTATCCGCGGAGGAAATGATTATATCCGCGGAGGAAATATTATATCCGCGGAGGAAATATTATATCCGCGGAGGAAATGATTATATCCGCGGAGGAAATATTATATCCGCGGAGGAAATATTATATCCGCGGAGGAAATGATTATATATCCGCGGAGGAAATATTATATCCGCGGAGGAAATATTATATCAGCGGAGGAAATGATTATATCCGCGGAGGAAATATTATATCCGCGGAGGAAATATTATATCCGCGGAGGAAATGATTATATCCGCGGAGGAAATATTATATCCGCGGAGGAAATGATTATATCCGCGGAGGAAATATTATATCCGCGGAGGAAATATTATATCCGCGGAGGAAATGATTATATCCGCGGAGGAAATATTATATCCGCGGCGGAAATATTATATCCGCGGAGGAAATGATTATATCCGCGGAGGAAATATTATATCCGCGGAGGAAATATTATATCCGCGGAGGAAATGATTATATCCGCGGAGGAAATATTATATCCGCGGAGGAAATATTATATCCGCGGAGGAAATGATTATACCCGCGGAGGAAATATTATATCCTGGGAGGAAATATTATATCCGCGGAGGAAATGACTATATCCGCGGAGGAAATATTATATCCGCGGAGGAAATGATTATATCCGCGGAGGAAATATTATATCCGCGGAGGAAATATTATATCCGGCGAGGAAATGATTATATCCGCGGAGGAAATATTATATCCGCGGAGGAAATATTATATCCGCGGAGGAAATGATTATATCCGCGGAGGAAATATTATATCCGCGGAGGAAAAGATTATATCCACGGAGGAAATATTATATCCGCGGAGGAAATATTATATCCGCGGAGGAAATGATTATATCCGCGGAGGAAATATTATATCCGCGGAGGAAATATTATATCCGCGGAGGAAATGATTATATCCGCGGAGGAAATATTATATCCGCGGAGGAAATATTATAGCCGCGGAGGAAATGATTATATCCGCGGAGGAAATATTATATCCGCGGAGGAAATATTATATCCGCGGAGGAAATGATTATATCCGCGGAGGAAATATTATATCCGCGGAGGAAATATTATATCCGCGGAGGAAATGATTATATCCGCGGAGGAAATATTATATCCGCGTAGGAAATATTATATCCGCGGAGGAAATATTATATCCGCGGAGGAAATGATTATATCCGCGGAGAAAATATTATATCCGCGGAGGAAATATTATATCCGCGGAGAAAATATTATATCCGCGGAGGAAATATTATATCCGCGGAGGAAATATTATATCCGCGGAGGAAATATTATATCCGCGGAGGAAATGATTATATCCGCGGAGGAAATATTATATCCGTGGAGGAAATGATTATATCCGCGGAGGAAATATTATATCCGCGGAGGAAATATTATATCCGCGGAGGAAATGATTATATCCGCGGAGGAAATATTATATCCGAGGAGGAAATATTATATCCGCGGAGGAAATGATTATATCCGCGGAGGAAATATTATATCCGCGGAGAAATGATTATATCCGCGGAGGAAATATTATATCCGCGGAGGAAATATTAACCCGCGGAGGTTATCCGCGGAGGAAATGATATATCCGCGGAGGAAATATTATATCCGCGGAGGAAATATTATATCCGCGGAGGAAATGATTATATCCGCGGAGGAAAATATTATATCCGCGGAGGAAATATTATATCCGCGGAGGAAATAATACGCGGAAATATTATATCCGCGGAGGAAATATTATATCCGCGGAGGAAATGATTATATCCGCGGAGGAAATATTATATCCGCGGAGGAAATATTATATCCGCGGAGGAAATGATTATAACCGCGGAGGAAATATTATATCCGCGGAGGAAATATTATATCCGCGGAGGAAATATTATATCCGCGGAGGAAATATGATATCCGCGGAGGAAATGATTATATCCGCGGAGGAAATATTATATCCGCGGAGGAAATATTATATCCGCGGAGGAAATATTATATCCGCGGAGGAAATTATATTTGGTGTTTTTCAAGAATTTCATAGGTTTTTCTTCGACTTTGTCTCTGTTTTTACGTCGTTGAACACGGAAAATTCGCAGAATATTGCTATGAATTGGCTGAAAATTCAGTTGATTTCTTGGAAAATACAAAGAAAATCTAGAAAATTAAGTTGGTTTCTTCGGAAATAGAAGAAAAACATAGGAAATCGAAAGAAAACGACAATGGCCCTAACGGGCCACCGTAGGTATATGTATATTGTATTATACATACATCTAACACTGGAACTGTGATCAATTCGTGCGTTCTCGCCAAATAAGACGAACCAGCCAATCAAATACGCTTCACGATCTTTCACTCCACGCGTCGGCCCGATCAACAACATCCGTCTATAACTCTATTCAGAAACGGTATTATCTCACCCTGAATCACCACCGCTCTTCAAGATCGGAGGCATAAAAATGTACTTTTAGGAAGTAATGACCTCGATTTCAATTTCAAGGGTTCGTGCAATCTATATTCCAGACTTTTTTATGGAGTTTTTACAATTCAATTCTTTATTAGCACGGGTTTGCTGAGATACAGCTAAAGGCATGAAAGAGTAACAAAAAAATAGTTATCATCACCGTGACGAGAGAACAATAAGATGGAGAATACACACTATCTTCCTCAATACGAATACATATATACGAGGACGAAATAATGTACACGAGACCTCTGTCTACAGCATACAATAACATAATGCTACTTCCCATTCAGGCCTTGCCCATAATTGTTAAACTGGCAAAGTACATATGAGCATTAGTCACCCTCGAAACATAAAGATCTGTATGTGACAGTATTCTGTATGTGATCTGAGTGTATGTGACAGGATTTTGTATGTGATCCGTATGTGACAGCATTCGATTACATATACTAGTAATCGAAAAGTTCATTTTCAATTTAATATTCTAGAATAATTGCACAGGTTAATTACTTAAACTAATTACGAGGGCCTTTGGAACCGGAAGTTCCCTGCACCACTGCGCCCCTAGTGGTATAAGGTTAAGTTTCAGACCCCTAGCTCAAGGGGTAAGAATAATTTTCGAGGAAGGCACGAAACTCAACGCCAACGATCTTGCACGTATTCTGCTACCAGTGTGCGATATTTATAGCCAAATTTGAGGAACGCTTTTGAGTGGAGGCCAAGATAAAACTAACTCAAATAAAACACTAATTCATTGCGAAATAAGACGTTTTATTAAATATATATCTTCCATTAATGGTGTGAAAGTAGGAAATGTACAAAATTAAGAACGAGTAAAATAGTGATACGTTTTGAGTGAGTAAATCTGTTTAACTCGTATTCTTATATAAGGGTATACAATGTACACAGCACGGTATAACATCTGTCAAATTTATGCACTGTGTATACCTCCTTCTGAAACAAGAATTAAATATTATAGAGCACTTACCTGCATGGATAAAATTATGGATGATGTTAATGAAACAGAACAAGTCGGAACCAAATCATATTACGAAAATTTGTCCGATAACAATTCCAAGAAAGTTCACGTTATGGTGAGAACAAGGTGCCGCCATCATTATGTAATGGATAAGATAAATGCATATGCCCAAGAGGGAAACGCGCTGAGTTCTATATTTAAATAATATGCAAGCATTGGATATTTCAATAGAGTCGCCACATCAAACGTACGTCCATCGGAGCTAACCCAGACAAATCAAATCTCGACAAAGATATGCCGGGGTCTATTTTTGCACCGGTATACGAGTAAAGTGGGTGTAACCGCCTATTCTCGGTGTTGTCATACATATGGATCCCGACAGCCTATCCATATGTCGATATCCGTGTCTCTTGAACTTGGTTAGGACAGCTGACATCACCCACGCCGAGATCAAAGGTTTTCCCTCTCCAGTCCGCTCGGTGTTCATTTATGGCATACCGATTCAAATTGTCAGTTTCTGTGTAGTCGTCGCTATGAAATTTCTTCTAACGAGCTCCTGACTGGCTGCAGCTTCGTACTCGAAAAGGGGTCCGAGTCAATATGTGATCGGACATGTGCGAATGATATACACAGGAAAACGTTCTCCCTAATGAACTTATGCTACTCTGTTCTTTGAACAGTTTGCGCTTTTGTCTTGAAATATGCAGCTCTCGTCTTTTTATCGTCTTATTAGTTGTTGCATCCAAACACGGTAATATTTTTCGATAATATCATTTCAAATATCATGATTTTTTCATTGAATAAAAAACAACAAACAAACAAACAAAAACAAAGCGAACATATTCCAAAAATGTTATCGAATCAATATCTGTTTGCACTTCAACTAATTAGAGATTGTCATTGACATCAAACGACCAAAGTTTAAAACAATCGGCACTACATTAGCACTATAACTAGGTTAAAAATACATGTTATATATACAAATGTATATAGTAGACAATATGATACATGGCAGTGTGACTAACGTCACAGGACCTACGAAGTGGGTAGGCATTAGAACTCCGACGCCCACTGAGCTCTTGGAAATCCCCCCGCCCCAAGTTGAAATCCTGCCTATATTAAGATGGGCACGGCCCAAGTCAGAATCACCAGTGATTTTCATCAAAAATCACCAGAAATTTTCATCAAAAGTAGGTCAGCTCAGAACTTGCTGGTAACAGTCCCCTAATGCACCTTCATGCAAAAAATCAAGAGTCTATATGTCAACGGTTCTCCTTATTTTGCGGACGAAAGGTCTCGGATGGACTCACTGACTGACTACTGGACAATTTGCAGATGGTAGCCTACTTCGTAGGAACAATATAGCGTATATGTGTAAATATAAATGACATACCCGTCACAAATCCATCAATGAATAATTATAATATCTCATTTTTGATTAGTCAAATCTTTCATATAGAAAGTATTATGAACGTACAAGATGAATAAAATCGTTGCCCTAGATACAGGTTGGAAGGCATGTAACTTATACCTCATACCATGATTTACTTTTATCTATATATACAATCTAGTAAAATTATCCTCTAAATATGATAGGCTAAGTTAAATGTTAAAATTGAGGTCTTGGCTCCCACCAAATGGTCATTTAATGACAATGTTTAGATAAGCTGACCCGAAAATACGAATTTCACATTTATATGCCGCAATGTGACAGCACTCATTGATCGGAACCTCCCGATATAGGTCTCGGTCACGTTCGTAAAGTTAGATCGCGGTTCGCAGTTCGTTATTCGGGACCAGTCATTCAGCGACTCATAAAAGCGCCCCTAGCAGCGCCCCCTGGCGTCAGATTTGGGATATGAATATGCAAGGATATAGAGCATGACATTCTCTCTTGCTATACAGAGTTTGGAGTTCAAAGTACTCATAATAAAAAAACAACAGATTTCCATATCTGAGGAAATAATTGCTGGTCTCCTCGAATAATGAACTGCGAACTGCGAACCGCGGTCTAAGGGTAGGAATACATCAGAGCCGTTGCGTTGGCGCAGGCGGCAACGCTCGCGACAACGCATTTGTCCGTGCATTCACCATATGCGTCTTTTGGCTGCGATGGAGGCTGCGTATATGCCTATACCTAATTTAAATAACATAACGTATGGTAATTCAGCACCAAGTAGGCGCCAAAGTGTGCATAATAATGTCCTTGACCTTCCGAAGGCAATGTGTAGGCCTGTGCAGCGCGTCAAAAAATGGAAAATTCCGAATTCCAACGGCAACGCAAAGCTATAACGCAACCGATACTCAACGCAATGCGAATAGTGTGTTCACTACTTCTTTTTGCAACTTGTTCAATTTGTTGCGACAACGCATATGCGAATCGCATTGCGATGACGGCTCTGATGTATTCTTACCCTAACTTTATGAACGTGTCTCGGTCGAAGAGGGCAGTGAGGCGTGATCCGTTCTGATGAGACTCGCCTGTAAATTCTTGGTAGTGATTTCTTCCCTACTCTACAACATGATTTTTGATCACTGATAACTGATACAAAATTAATAAATATGCATCAAATTACCCTACTATTTAGGGGAAGGATCCATGTGCTTATCGTAGTAAGTACTTTGACAAATTTAAGAGATATTGCTCCACGTTGGAGGGAGAAACAGAAATCCACTACCCAGTTTGACATAGATGTCGGGAAGCCCACATTGCGGTGGTCACCGCCCGAACGCAGGACGTCGAGTATTTAACAGTGTAATATATGATGGCCGAGAAGGGACATCGCTGCATTGTGTTATGAATCGCACGAAGGCAGGATGCGAAGTCAGGATGCGGAGGACGAAGGCAGGATGCTAAGCGCAAAGTCAGGATGCGAAGTCGCGAAGGCAGGATGCGAAGGCAGGATGCGAGGCGCGAAGTCACCGCACCTGACTTCGCCACTTCGCATCCTGCCTTCGCGACTTCGCATCCTGACTTCGGGCTTCGCTTCCAGTCTTTGTATTGCTTTGTTTTGATTTCGCATCCTGACATCGCGCTTTGCCTGGCTTCGCCACTTCGCATCCTGCCTTCGCCACTTCGCATCCTGACTTCGCGCTTCATGTTTTGATTCCGCATCCTGACTTCGCGCTTCGCATCCTGCCTTCGTCCTTCGCATCCTGACTTCGCATCCTGCCTTCGTGTGTCGGTCCAGATTCATTAACACAATACAGCGATGTCCCTTCTCGGTCATCATTGTAAAGTTCTTAGTGACGTACTGAGTGTTTTTACAGTGTTGGTGGGTGCGAGTTAAGGTGGCAATATACTAAGGCAACAGTAGAGCGCCGAAGTTGCGCGTACGGCAACCGATTGGTCCCACGTCACCCAAGAATAATCCAGAGACAGGAGCACCGGGGTTCGCAGTGTTACTGTGGTTATTTTGTAAAAAACAGACACGTTTGACTCAGATATGTTTAGACGGATCATATTTGTCACTGGCGCAAACAGTATGCGTTTAGAACATTGCTAAAGATCTAGACATCTTGGGAATGTTTTTGGCTTAACTTGCGAGTATAGCAAAACGAATATCCGTAAGCGTCTGGAAATGCGTTCATATAATGAACATAAAAATTACAGCGTTTGGTCAGAGTGACCAAACATAACTCATCATATTTTCTTTGGTCTAATACTCTGACCAACTTTGTCATAGTGGTTTTTACCACAATTTCCAAGCTCAGTTACAACTGTATCAGGATATGTTTGGGCAATGGATAGAAGGCTAGTATCCCCCTGACACTGTGCGAGAGGACATAATATTGGCATTTAACAATGGATAGAAGGCTAGTATCCTCCTGACAGTGTGCGAGAGGACATGATATTGCCATTTAACAATGGATAGAAGGCTAATATCCTCCTGACACTGTGCGAGAGAACAAAATATTGGCATTTAACAATGGATATAAGGCTAGTATCCCCCTGACACTGTGCGAGAGGACATAATAATGGCATTTAACAATGGATAGAAGGCTAGTATCCCCCTGACACTGTGCGAGAGGACATAATATTGGCATTTAACAATGGATAGAAGGCTAGTATCCTCCTGACACTGTTGGAGAGGACATGATATTGGCATTTAACAATGGATAGAAGGCTAGTATCCTCCTGACACTGTGCGAGAGGACATGATATTGCCATTTAACAGTGGATAGAAGGCTAATATCATCCTGACTGTGTACGAGAGGACATAATATTGAAAGGACTAGTTGCGGTAAGATAGCGTGCGGTACTACGCTGACCGTCTATTGTCAAGCCGCTATTATGTGGAAGATCTGTGACGCTGTGCTGAACAGCGGAATCCCCAGGTCTAAAAATAAATGACACCGGTTTCAAGGTTAGGCCGCTCCAAACGAATTTATCGTTTCACACACAACATAACTCTAAATATGTTTTTTTAGTCTAGTATTTTAATCAATTTTGCCTCGTCATTTATCCGACAATTTCATTTGATTTTGATTCTTTAAACTGCTCTCGTCAATTTCATGCCCTTTGCTCAAGTGGCTTCCAATCAAATGACTGGTGTAAATAACTCCTGTTGGTACGAAAATCGCCTGTCAAATGAATATATCCAATTGGACCTCAGGTGGAACAAACTTCATGTTTACACCTCTTTTTGTTTTGCAAACACTTTGCCCTTGACCTTCCGACACGTGCAAAGGGAAGAAGAACGCATCGCGCGAGCCTGTGTTGTGTGAGTGGGAGACATATCATTGGGTGTTGCTGGTTCAATCTTTCCTCGAGTAGATCTGTCGCAGCGCCCTCTACATCGCTGGAAAATCGAGACCTTTATGCCCATATCATGCGCTCATGCACCCTGAGCCCAATGAAATTGTGAAACAGATACTTTTCTTGTTTGGCCTGATGGTAAAACTCTCACGCAGTTCACATTTCACTTTCCCAAAGGTGACACTCATGCCGACAGCAGCCGATCACTCAAAAAATATATAAATCGGCTACTCGGATTATGATGCCTTCAACATAATAGTTCTGAGTAAAAATTTGACAAATAAAAAAGTTTGAAGGCCGACTTGAACGTAGAACAGTTAACCAACACGCATACTATATACTTTTGTCAAATTCGAATTATAAATACAGCTACACTTTTAATTATCAATGAAGACATTTTAAAGTTCTATTATGCTTCATAATTTGAGGAAAATAATCTCAAGTGTTTATGAATACAAAAAAAATATTCATGTCAAAGAGAGGATTCGAACTCACAAATGTAAACTATGATTCTCCGAAGAATACGAACTTACCACGCGGTCACTGGCGTAATAGCTTTTTCCAGAGACGTATTTGGAATTGCAACACTTCATACCAGGTTGCACAAAACAACGAATTGATTTTTCAATATTTATCAAAAAACGCTTCTTGAACCAAAATGAAATTAACACACATGAAACATTATTATATAATAACGAAATTAGTATCAGAATGAATTTGGTTTGCGAGGTGTTTTTTCAGGAATTCAGGAAAACAGTATGGGGATTCCTCCCAAAAGTGCAAAAAAAACGCACATTTGCACGTGTTTACATCCTATTCACTTGCACATTATGCATAATTTTGGAGCGATTTTTCTCGTGTATATCCAGCTACTGTTTTACTTTTAAATATTCGAAGTTGGCAGTTTTACTGCTGAAATGAAAATTGTGTTCCTTACTGCAACACCTATAGGACAGAAATCCATCTTACTGCAACTCGTCCTTTAACAATGACATCCTTCATACGGTGTAGCCACAGATATAGTCTTATACGCGCATGCGTAAAGGTTAATAAAGGGAACTTTGATCCTTGAAGAGTAAAACATGCTAAACACACGATGTTAATCCTTCTATTTTGGTAAATTGAAATCAGCTTTTCTTCTTGTACAGAACATTGCGCATACGAACAGGAGTAGCAACAACAACAAACATGATAATACAAGGAAAATAATAAACAGAATGAGAAACAGATCATTCTGGTTCTGTTTCTCTTCCGGGTCTGGTTTCGGGTCTGGTTTCGCTTCCCTGACAGCCTTCGAGATATCCTTTTCTAATTTCGGCGCCACGTTGTTCCAGAAGTAGGACTCTCGTGGTTTCAGATCATACCCCACACCTACAGCTGGCTTATCATCGTCACCCTTGTAAAACCGTGTGTACATTTTACTCATCGTGTTGTATTCTAGATTACCACCTGATGGTGGACTTGGCCAGTCATCAGACTTTATTTGAAACGTTCTGCAAAAGCGAGAAATATCAGTTTGAAGTTTACAGTGTACATTACATTTCTGATTATAGGAATTAATTTATATAGGCCTATTGATTTTTAGATTCATGTCAGTTAAAAAAAGACGTAATAAGAAGATATCCTATCACACACTGCTTCAATAGACCCAAGTTATACGTTTTTCACTCAGATTGCTGCGATATGACATACACAGTGTTGTTTTTAACACTTCTTCGATAGGACACAAGCTTGAATTAAGACCACAGAGAAGTGTGTTTTGTTGTGTGTATACACATATAAAAATTGAAATATTCTGACAGCTTTTTTTCATTTTTGAACGTAGTACAATTGAAATTCGATAAGAGATAATCCCCCATCAAGATTATAGTTTTTATTTGTGGAAGCAATGAATTCCGTATGTCGTTCAAATAGATTTATCCTATTCATTCATGATTAAACAAAAAACTTGAGCAAGGTAATGTAGGTCCCGTGAATGACCCTTTCTAGAAGGTTCTTTATGCGTTGTTACCTGACAAGAGAGATCTATTTAGTCCTACAAAGTGAAATATCGCCTCTGAAAATTCCGTTTTATTCGTCGCAAGAGCTCTTCTGTTTTAACCTAAATATTTGGATGATTTGAACTGTAACGTTAGATGGGATAAACGATTTGTATACCCTTTCCATTGAACACTCTCTTGTTTGCTAGCCATCCCCACGCACTCGAGATCTGATGTATACAAACAGCAACATGAGATGTCCTTTATACTCCAGTACCCTGCCCAAACTGTTTCAGTTTTACTTACTCGAACTTAACAAAATGGCTCCATTGTTTCATCATAATCCGACTCATGTTTTTATCCTCTTCAGTATAATTATAAAGCGAATGTCCAGTTAATGGAGACCCAAACAGGTAAAATAAATCGGAGCCATGGGGAACACCTGGAAATAAAAAAAAGCATTATACAAAATTTACTGATTATACCTGGGCATATAAATAAATTATACAAAATTTACTGATTAAACATGCGTTGTATTCGTCAGAAATAAAGTATACAATATTTACTCTTTATACATGTACCTGAAAATATAAAATGAAATATAGCAGCAAGCTGCAATCATCGGGTTCCATGCGCCATTGCAGGCAATGGAGCAACAAGACTGGAACCGGAAGCCATACGGCTTGCCACCGTCATAATAAAGTTATGATTTTAGAATTATAAACAAAACACAATTTTTGGCCACTGTACCGTGAATATTGAACAATATGTCGAAATTTCAGTTGATTACATAGTTACCACTGAAGGACAATCGGTTAATTCGCAAATTTGGATGAGATACATTTGACAATAGCGGGAAAACTATAGAAGTTACGTAAAAAGGGTTGGCATATTTCCGAAAGAGCTGCTCCTTGACAATATAATGCAACATACTGCAAGACTTAGCTTCCGTAGTTCCAGAGTTCTAGCCTGTACAAGATGTGTTCCGATTTTAACAAAATTCAAGATGGCGGCCAAACCACGTGACCTAGGAACAAAACTTTTACATATTCGTGTTCGCCGTATCATATAACATATATTTCGTCACTTTCCCCGTTCAAATCCGTTACTTGAAAATCCGGCCATTTTGATTGGCCGATGGCGGCCATTTTTTTTACATAGTAACTTTTCAAATAAGAGATTTGAGAGAGCTCACGCCATTGATTAATTGTGCCAAGTTTCGAGTTGATCGCTTCAACAGTCGCGGAGATGAATAGCTTAGCAGGTTTTGTGGTCAATCCAAGATGGCCGCCAGGGGTTTCGACCAATCCGCTTATTTGTGGATAAGCACTAGATCCCATGTGGGGCAATCAACCTATGAAATTTCAGCTCTAATGGTAAGGCGGTGTTGACTGGACGAATGGCACAAGATTCACATAAATCCAATATGGCCGCCAAACCGTTCAGCCAATCAAATATATTTGATTTCAGTGCAACAGACCATGGCCTTCCCGATATATCGCAGTAACCTAGAAATCTGTATCTATCAGGGTTCAAGAGAATAAGCCGTTGCAAATGTGATAACGTTTTTCATAAAATTCAAGATGGCGGCCAAAGCACTTGACCGAGGACCAAAATCTTTGCATATTCGTGATCACCATATCACAATGCATATATGTAGCCACTTTCCCCGTCCAAATCCGTTACTTGAAAATCCGGCTATTTTGATTGGCCGATAGCGGCCATCTTGTTCAACGTAGCAACTTTTCAAATAAACTTTTGAAAGAGCCCACTCCATTGATTATGTGTGCCAAGTTTCGCGTCGATCGCTTCATCAGTTGCGGAGATGAATACCTTAACAGGTTTTTTGCTAAATCCAAGATGGCCGCCAGGGGTTTCGACCAATCGGCTTCACTGGTGGATATGCACTAGATCCCATGTGCGCCAATCAACCTATGAGGTTTCAGCTCCAACGGTGAGGCGGTCGGCTTAGCAGTTTCAGAGGAGACGATCGTTGAATGTTTCACATAATCCAACATGGCCGCCAAACCGTTCAGCCAATCAAATATATTTGATTTCAGTGCAACAGATCATGGCCTTCCCGATATATCGCAGTAACCTAGAAATCTGTATCTATCAGGGTTCAAGAGAATAAGCCATTGCAAATGTGATAAAGTTTTTCATAAAATTCAAGATGGCGGCCAAAGCACGTGACCGAGGACCAAAATTTTTGCTTCGTGATCGCCATATCACAATGCATATATATAGCCACTTTCTCCGTCCAAATCCGTTACTTGAAAATCCGGCTATTTTGATTGGCCGATGGCGGCCATCTTGTTTAACGTAGCAACTTTTCAAACAGAGTTTTGAGAGAGCCCACTCCATTGATTATGTGTGCCAAGTTTCGCGTCGATCGCTTCATCAGTTGCGGAGATGAATAGCTTAACAGGTTTTTCGCTAAATCCAAGATGGCCGCCAGGGGTTTCGACCAATCGGCTTCATTGGTGGATATGTACTAGATCCCATGTGGGCCAATCAACCTATGAAGTTTCAGCTCCAACGGTGGGGCGGTGTTGACTGGGCGACTCGGACAAAATTTGGCGGAAGAAAAATAATAATAAATATAGCAACGAGTTGCAATCCTCGGGTTGCAAGCACCCATGGCAACCAACGAACCAACAGTATTAGTTTTAGACCAGGAAGCCACCCCATTTGGCGAAACGTCATTTGTTTCGTTTTATATCGAACATACACAATCCGTCAATTCACAAATTTGGGTGCTTTTCATCTGAGAATTGCGAGAAAGCTATTGAAGCTACGTTGAAATGGTTGACATATTGCCGAAAGAGCAGCTCCCGGACAATATAATGCAACAAACTGCATGGATGTACCTCCCATAGTACTTGAGTTATAGCCTGTACAAGATACGCGCCGTTTTTGACAAAATTCAAGATGGCGGCCAAACCACGTGACCTAGGAGCAAATTTTTTGCATATTCGTGATCGCCATATGGCTATGCATATATGTAGCCACTTTTTCCGTCCAAATATTTTATTTGAAAATCCGACAATTTTGATTGGTCAATGGCGGCCATTTTGTTTTACGGAGCAAAATTTCAAATAAGCTTTTGGGAGCCCCAGATCCATCGAACATGTGTACCAAGTTTCGAGTCGATCGACCCAGTGGTTCTAGAGAAGAAGATCTTTGAAATAATATTTTTTTGGAGGGTAAATTCAAGATGGCCGACGGGGCTTTTGACCAATCCGCTTCTTCTTTTGATATGCATTAGATCTCTCACTCCCCAATATCTGTGTGAAGTTTCGACTTCATCGGTTAAACGGCAGACCAGGAAATGGCCGGACAAAATCCGGCGGAAAAATAATAATAATAAGAACAATACCAAATATAGCCGCGAGCGGCAATCCTCGGGTTGCAAGCACATATCGTAGGCAATGAACCAACAGTAGTAGTTTTAGACCTGGAAGCCACCTTATTTGGCAAAACGTCATTTGCTTCCCTTTAGATCTAACCTACATAGTTACCACTGAAGAACAATCTGTCAATTCGCAAATTTGGGTGATTTACATCTGAGAATAGCGGGGATACTATTGAAGTTACGTTGAAATGGTTGACATACTTCCGAAAGAGCTCCTCCTGGACAATATAATGCAACAAACTGCAAGGTTGTACCAGAGTTATAGTCTCTAAAAGATGTGTTCAGTTTCTGACAAAATTCAAGATGGTGGCCAAACCACGTGACCCAGGACCAAAATTGTTGCACATTCGTGATCGCCATATCACAATGCATTTATGTAGCCACTTTCCTCGTCCAAATCCGTTATTTGAAAAACCGACAATTTTGATTGATCAATGTCGGCCATTTTGTTTTACGGAGCAAATTTTCAAATCGTATTATGAGAGCCCCAGATACATAGATCATGTGTACCAAGTTTCGAGTCAATCGACCCAGCGGTTCCAGAGAAGAAGATCTTGAAAGATTTTAGGGTAAATCCAAGATGGCCGCCAAAGCATCTGACCAATCAGCTTCTTCTTTGGATATTCATTAGATCTAATGAGTTCAACTACCACGAACTCACCAAATTCATCATCGTTGTGTCCCATAACTTACATGTAGTCACTTCCGCTATCGAAATCCGTTACATTAAAAATCCGATAATTGACAAATTTGGGTGAAATACGATGGAGAATAGCGGGAAAACTATTGAAGATAGGTGAAAACGGTTAACATACTTCCGAAAGCGCTGCTTCTGGACAACATAATGCAACAAACTACAAGGCTGTACCTCTCGTAGTTCCAGAAATATAGGCTCTACAAGAAGTGCTCCGTTTATGACAAAATTCAAGATGGCGGCCAAACCACGTGACCGAGGACCAAAATTTTTACATATTCGTGATCGCCATATCCCAATGCATATATGTAGCCACTTTTCCCGTCCAAATCCGTCATTTGAAAAACCGACAATTTTGATTGGTCAATGGCGGCCATTTTGTTTTACGCAGCAAATTTTGAAATCGTAATCTGAGAGCCCCAGATCCATCGATCATGTGTACCAAGTTTCGAGTAAATCGACCATGCGGTTTCAGAGGAGAAGATCTTTGAAGTATTACTTTTTTTGAGGGTAAATCCAAGATGGCCGCCGGCCCTTTCGACCAATCGGCTTCTTCTTTGGATATGCATTAGATCTCTCTATTCCCAATCACTATGCGAAGTTTCAGCCAGATCGCTATAGCGCTGTTGAAGAAAAACGTGTCACAAAATCTGGCGGAATAAAAATAATAATAAATATAGCCGCGAGCGGCAATCCTCGGGTTGCAAGCACATATCGCAGGCAATGAACCAACAGTAGTAGTTTTAGAACTGGAAGCCACCTTATTTGGCAAAACGTCATTTGCTTCCCTTTAGATCTAACCTACATAGTTACCACTGAAGAACAATCTGTCAATTCGCAAATTTGGGTGATTTACATCTGAGAATAGCGGGGATACTATTGAAGTTACGTTGAAATGGTTGACATACTTCCGAAAGAGCTCCTCCTGGATAATATAATGCAACAAACTGCAAGGTTGTACCAGAGTTATAGTCTCTAAAAGATGTGTTCAGTTTCTGACAAAATTCAAGATGGCGGCCAAACCACGTGACCCAGGACCAAAATTGTTGCACATTCGTGATCGCCATATCACAATGCATTTATGTAGCCACTTTCCCCGTCCAAATCCGTTATTTGAAAAACCGACAATTTTGATTGGTCAATGGCGGCCATTTTGTTTTACGGAGCAAATTTTCAAATCGTATTATGAGAGCCCCAGATACATAGATCATGTGTACCAAGTTTCGAGTCAATCGACCCAGCGGTTCCAGAGAAGAAGATCTTGAAAGATTTTAGGGTAAATCCAAGATGGCCGCCAAAGCATCTGACCAATCAGCTTCTTCTTTGGATATTCATTAGATCTAATGGGCTCAACTACCACGAACTCACCAAATTCATCATCGTTGTGTCCCATAACTTACATATAGTCACTTCCGCTATCGAAATCCGTTACATTAAAAATCCGATAATTGACAAATTTGGGTGAAATACGATGGAGAATAGCGGGAAAACTATTGAAGATAGGTGAAAACGGTTGACATATTTCCGAAAGCGCTGCTCCTGGACAACATAATGCAACAAACTACAAGGCTGTACCTCTCGAAGTTCCAGAAATATAGGCTCTACAAGATGTGCTCCGTTTCTGACAAAATCCAAGATGGCGGCCAAACCACGTGACCGAGGACCAAAATTTTTGCATATTCGTGATCGCCGTATGCCAATGCATATATGTAGACACATTTCCCGTCCAAATCCGTTACTTGAAAAATTAACAATTTTGATTGGTCAATGGCGGCCATTTTGTTTTACGGAGCAAATTTTCAAATCGTATTATGAGAGCCCCAGATACATAGATCATGTGTTCCAAGTTTCGAGTCAATCGATCCAGGGGTTCCAGAGGAGAAGATCTTTGAAATATTACTTTTTTGAACGTAAATCCAAGATGGCCGCCGGCCCTTTTGACCAATCGGCTTCTTCTTTGGGTATGCATTAGATCTCTCTATTCCCAATCACTGTGCGAAATTTCAGCCAGATCGCCGTAGCGCTGTTGAAGAAAAACGTGTCACAAAATCTGGCGGAATAATAAAAATAATAATAATAATAATAATAATACCAATAATAAGAGGTTTGCAGCCTCTGGCTTGCAACCCTAATAATAATAATACCAATAATAAGAGGTTTGCAGCCTCTGGCTTGCAACCCTAATAATAAGAGGTTTGCACGCCTCTGGCTTGCAACCCTAATAATAATAATAATAGCAAAAACAATAGGTTTCCAGCCATACTGGCATGGAACCCTAATTACACAATATTTACTCATTATACCGAGAAATAATGATATAATAATAAAATATAGTCTACAAAATGTACTAATTAAACATGAGTTGGGTTCGGTATAAATACAACACAAATACCTAATGTCAATCTGTTCAAATTGTCTTCTGTCTTCAGGGGTTCAAATGAACTCTCACAGTCAAAGCTTTTAAAAGGCTTGTTGTGCATGATCTACATCCAATCTAGGTACACCAAGATGGTATATCTAGAAGTGACGTTATGAAATATTCGTGCCATTTGCGTACACTTCGCCATCCATAAGATGGCTTGCGAATCGTGTGTCTCCATTATCGCGGATTCTGTTCGGCCTTCATCCGGCGGAGAACAGACTCGAGAAATCTGATAAATTACAGGTTTTCATACGACTTCTGAAACACATATTGCCTGGGCTTACAAAATATATAGGTATGTATAACTTTCGTATCATACAAGAGGTGTCGTGGATCTGAAATTTTGAACAAGTAGTACATCACATGACTCGAAAAAGGCGAGGTACGTTGGGGTTACGTCGGTAGACTTTGGCTAATTGGCTGACGAAGTCACGTGGTATTGGTTTCTGGAAATTCCCTCTTGCAGTTGCCGAAAGTAGGCTGAAAATGGATACACACGATCCCAGGTTCAGTCTTACCGCAAAAAGATGACCGAGATGGTTACAGGTTGATATTCGTGCGAACGGTTTGCCGATATCCTACGAGATTCTCTAATAAGCCAATGACGACAAACAATTTGGTATTGGTTGACGTTCAGTTCACGGAGACGAACACATTACCGGCGGTCGGTCTTTTGATATTTTCTGCCGTCTGACAAAAGCAGACTTTTCGGCGGGTAGTAAATCCTTTGAAGTTCAGGCACGATGTCTAGACATGAAGCCTTATTTGGATACTGTTCCTGTCTTCTGTTTACAATATTGGTCCACGACGTGCTACTGTTTGTAATTACAAGAGGCGTGTTTTTGAAGTAATACCGTCCAGCTAGCCACCTGATTGGCTAACATATGTAGTTTGAAATTCGCGCGGTATTATATAGCGTTGAAATCAGATATAATGTTCCATGAACATCTGAGTTTACTGAGATTGATCTACATCAAGCGATTCCCCGTTCACTGACACTCTTCTTCGAGGACCGGTGTAAAGAATGTCCTTGTGATTAGTGCCTCTTTCCATACCTTTTTCCAATGCAACCAAGGACGGACACTTGTCCCCAAGGTGAAAAAGTGTTATAGCTGGGTAGAATACAGGAGCCGGACACTCTTAGCCATCGGACATTCTTAGCCTCCACACCGACATGCGCTTGCGTATAAAAGCGAGTCACTACACGTAGTCCATTGTGAAATACATGTAGGGGGCAAGTGCACTGCATAATATAATGTTACCGGTATCTCGATTTATCTGAAATATGCATGAGGATATATACAGTGGAGACACACGAATACCTGCGAAGTCTGGAAGAGGATATTCTGCTGACCGCCATTCCCAGCGGTATTGGTGTAACGATAAGGATGTGTTCCTCTCTGAAAGTAGTCCCAGCGTTTCTACTGTGCTTGCATCAAAAAATGAGTCGCCCATAGCCTGGATAACAGAAGACAAAGGCAAGTCGAAGGGCAATAAGGGGTGACCGAATACATTCACTGGCTGGAATTGAGATATTCTGAATAAAATGACTGTCATTATTGAAGGAGAGTCAGAATAAACTGAATGACATTAATAAATGATGGTCAGAATAAACGATCTGTCATCAGTAAAGGATGGTCATAATAAACTGACTGACATTATTGAAGGATGGTCAGAATAAACTGACTGGCATAATTTCAGGATGGTCAAAATAAACGGTATGTCATTATCAAAGGATGGTCAGATTAAACTGACTGGCATTAAGGATGGTCAGAATAAACTGACTGACATTATTGAAGGATGGTCAGAATAAACGGTCTGTTAGTAGTATATAGCCGTGATTACAGAGCCCCTTTTGACGAGTGCGCAGGTGTTTTCGCGCAGATGACGTCACTTCCTGTATTGACCTGTCTGTGGGGGTTTCCCATGACGATCACGTGACCTTTGTACATGTCTAGACTTGTTGGTGTGTGGTCAAAATGGCGGCTTGTGGGAGGTGGTGGTGGGTTTAAAATGGCGGCTTGTGGGTGGTGGTGGTGGGTTTAAAATGGCGGTTTGTGGGTGGTGGTGGTGGGTTTAAAATGGCGGCCTGTGGGTGGTGGTGGTGGGTTTAAAATGGCGGCTTGTGGGTGGTGGTGGTGGGTTTAAAATGGCGGCCTGTGGGAGGTGGTGGTGGGTTTAAAATGGCGGCTTGTCGGTGGTGGTGGTGGGTTTAAAATGGCGGTTTGTAGGTGGTGGTGGTGGGTTTAAAATGGCGGCCTGTGGGTGGTGGTGGTGGGTTTAAAATGGCGGCCTGTGGGTGGTGGTGGTGGGTTTAAAATGGCGGCCTGTGGGTGGTGGTGGTGGGTTTAAAATGGCGGCCTGTGGGTGGTGGTGGTGGGTTCAAAATGGCGGATTGTAGAAAAACGTATAAAAGGAGGCGATTTTTAGGGGTGGGGTGTATTCATTGCACTACCTGCCTGATTGACCTGACCAGCCTGCCTGCCTGCCTGCCTGCCTGCCTGCCTCACCTCTAGCCTGCCTGCCTGCCTGCCTGCCTCACCTCTAGCCAGCCAGCCAGCCTGCTTGTATGAGCTGTGGAGAACCTTTTACTTTTTTTCATTTTACCAGTGCAAATTCACCAGACTATTACACCGTAGCAGTTACTCACCAGCCTGAGCCCACAGTCATGGAGTCATCCCACCAAGTGAAGCTTCGAAAGTACCGTGTTCGCCTCATTGATGAGATGCAGCTGACCAGTATCACTCAGTAACACCAATCAACACCGTACACGTATGTAATATAACTTATTTTTTAAAAATATCTATGCTAGGAAATATCCCCCCCCCCCCTTCTCGAAATTTTTCAGCTTAGGTCTTTAGGAGAACGTGTCACAGTGAAAAAAGACATCACAGTTATTTCCCTATATTATGGAAACTTTTAGCGGCCAAGTTTAATATCTATAGGTAGGCATTTATATATTGGCAGAATTTTCTCGTGTAACTCAACCATCCTTCACATGGATCAGCTGTTTTTATGTCAACAAAACAGCTCTATTTTTAGTTTCATTCGCGCGATTGCATGGACGTCCACTGCCGGTTTTGGACCATTTATCAATGCAAATTTCACGTATTTTCTCAAGCAGCTCATGACATATAAAGCTCCAATAATTCTCCACATATGCAGTCAGTCCTCCGGGATATTTTGCCAGCAACTTGACAAGGAGCACGGAATGGGACACCGTACATTTGTTCTACGTTACACATTCCCGCTACATCATGAAATATCCGTACACCATCACTATATATGCCTACGATCTTACTATTTATAGAGTTTGTCGCTCAAAATCACTCATTGAATTTATCAACAAGAATTACACCATGCCTCGCGCATGGCTCAGCTGAGATTACAGCGTAGTACTGCCAGCACCAACAACGAACTGGCAGACGACATGATCCAACAATTGACTAAACAGACAAGATCTCTCCTACCCGTACGTCTCAATTTATCACGTATTTTTCTCAAACAGCTCATGACATATAACGCTCGAGTAAGTCTCCACATATGCAGTCCTCCGGCATATTTTCCCAGCAACTTGACAAGGAACACGGAATGGGACACCGTACATTTGTACTACGTTACACATTCCCGATACATCATGAAATATCCGTACACCATCTCTATCTCTCTTACCCGTACGTCTCAATTTATTTCAAACTGTTCACAATACATTCTAGAATAATATGATGCACGAATTTAAGAGTTTTGTGTCGCAAAATGGCGCATAGGATGGCAATTGACATCATTCCCCCGGATAATCGCAGCTTTCCAATCATAGCGCCATCTGAACCTTATTACGCAAGGGAGACAACTCGCACTAGGCCATGTTGTATTGGACCAAAACTATTGCCACTGTATTTTTGTGATTGTATGTTACATTTGTTATGTACCTGCTCATCTTGAGTGTTTGTACAATAAAATTCAATTTAGGCCAAGCCTCTTGTAGGTCCTTATTCCCACATGGTCATTTTTGGGGTGTGTGTGTGTGTGGGTGTATGTTTGGGATAGAGAGGGACCGCTATGGGTTCGAATGGGTCGTGGAAGGTGTCATGTTGTAGCTCTCGGGGGAATAAATAAATGAATAAAAAAAATCAATAATAAAAAAAAATAAAAAATCGGCGAGTAGTAGACAAAGGGAAAATTGGGAAGTACTGACCATGCCCCAGAATACTTCATATGCATATCACGGCCTTAAGGCCTATGTAAGATGTAATCTACTTCACATTTTAGTAGTATAAAAAGCGCAAGTCCTATTGACCTTGCCCCTCAAAAGAAATAAGAAGTCGTGACCGATTCATTGTCAAAATCGGCTCTATTTTACAGGAGTATATACGATCAGGATGAGGCGACGTGACCGATCGAGATCTCCCTTGGCGCGTGAGAATGTGAGAGGCGAACACGACTTTCCTGAGGATCCAGCTGTGCCTCCCGCTGACGCCTTGCCCGAAGACCACCCTGTGAGTGACATCTATCGGCGCCATTGGAGCACCATCCGACGATGTTTCCACCGTCATCGCCCTATTCAAGACTTGTATAATTTCCGGCTACAGGACCTCGCGTATCTTCCTAACTATGCCGAGAACATTTTCAGAGACAAAGTGACAGCGTTCAAAGTGAATATGACATTCGGCTATATTCTACGGCACAAAGAGACGGACCAGGTACGGTATTTTTATCCGAGCAATAATACCTATGTGTTTGACAAGCCATTCACCATCATCAATCGTGCGTCACTAGAGCCCCTCATCGACCAACTGACTACGTTGGACCCATTGGAATGGGCCCGGTTGCAACGCCCCAATACCAAGTGGACTGTGGAAATGGTCACCAACGTGACATTTTTCGTGACCAAAATGAGAGATCATCCTATCGGTGCTCCTGTACTACTACCCCCTTGGCTGCTCAATCGAAAAGGACTGTATACATTAACCGGAGGGAAACATGGACCCTACAAAGACCAGAAATGTCTGTTCCGGTGTTTGGCCATTCATTTGGACGAATGTCATCCCCGGAATTGTGATAGTAGGGCCAATATCTATTGGAGACATTATTTAGAGGAACAAGACCTAGATCCGCGGCAGTTCCGGGGAGTCCCATTTAAGAATATGGATGTCGTGGAGTCACTGTTCAACGTCAATATCTTTGTGTACCGTTTACTACGGGAAGAGAAGGAGGATGAAGAGGAGGGTCATTACACATTTGTGGCTGAATTGGTGCATCGGTCTTCAGAACGGTATGCTTCCACCATGAAAGTCAATATCTTTGATGACGGCGGGGTGAATCATTTTTCCCTGATCTACGATATGAGTCTGTACGCGCAATCCTACAGTTGTGCTCAATGCCATCGGGTGTTTAAACAGTCCAGCCATCTTCACTCCCACGAAAAGATTTGTGACCACACTGTGAAACGGAAATTTCCTGGCGGCGTGTACCATAACACGCCCACCATCTTCGAGGAACTGGCCGATGAGGGTCTCATCATACCAGAAGAGCATCGTTATTTCCCCTACCGGGCATGTTACGATTTCGAGGCGATTTTGGAACCGATGGACGCAGCCTCGGCGAAAACACAGTGGACGCAGCGCCATATTCCTCTGAGTGTCAGTATTTCCAGCAACGTACCTGGCTATGACGCTGCACCGGTGCGTTTCGTGTCCGCCGGCGACGCCCATGACTTGATTACCCGGATGATGGAGTACTTAGAGGAAGTCAGTGCAGCTAGTACAGAACTATTGGTGTCCAAGTTCCAGGACGTACTGGACCAACTCGACGACAGGATTCCTACACTGGGTGTATCGTTCAGCGACGATGAAGAGTCCGAGTCAGAGTCCGAGAAGCCGGAGCCCATGCAACCGCAGGATGTCCCTTTACCTAAACCGTATGCGGAGAAATTGAAAATCCGCTTCCTGCAATACTTAGGCCAGTTACCGGTGCTCGGATTCAACTCGGGGCGATACGATCTCAACATGGTGAAGGAATTTCTCTACCCTTACTTGGCCCAGTCCGATACCATCAAGTCCGTCATCAAAAAGATCAACAACCACATGGCCCTCACCACCACATTACTCCATTTCCTGGATGTACGGAACTACTTAGCACCTAATTATAGCTACGATCAGTGGGTGAAGGCCTATGACTGTGCACAAACCAAAGGGAGGTTCCCTTACACCTACATATCGACGCTCGACCGCTTGGAGGAAACACAGTTGCCACCCCGGGACGCGTTCTATGACGATCTCAAGCAAGTGGAATGTCCGGAAGACACGTACCGGGAACTACAGCAGGTATGGAACGACCAACACATGCACACCTTGCGAGATTTCCTGGTGTGGTATAACAACTTAGATGTGGTCCCTTTCCTCGAAGCGGCCGAGAAAATGGTTCAACTCTTTCGTCGCGAGATGCACGTCGACATCTTCAAGGAGTGTTTGAGTTTACCGGGTCTCGCGCTTCGCCATCTCTTCCAAGAGTGTCCTACCTATTTCTCACTGATACAACAAAAACATGAGGACATGTACGATTGTTTAAAACAGAACATCGTCGGCGGACCTAGCCTTATTTTTCACCGCTACCATGAGAAGGATGTCACGACTCTTCCCGGTGGGAAACCCTGTGCCAAAATCATTGGATTCGACGCCAATGCCCTGTACCTGTGGTCTCTCGCCCAATCCATGCCCAGTGGGCATTATACGCGCTGGTTGGCAGACGGTCAACATTTCACACCTCAACGTACGCCGTACAAACATCTCGCCGACCAGTGGTTGGATTGGGAAGCCGATCGACGGGGAATTTATATACGCCATCAGACCAACGCCACAGAGAAGCGTATATGAGATCGTCGACTCCCCGTCGATGGGTTTGCCCTTGTACAAGGAACACCGACCGTATTTCAATTTTATGGGTGTTACTGGCACGGCCACCAATGTCCTTTCAGCGCTGGACGCTTCAACGAACGACGTGGGAAATCAGCAGAAGAATTACGAGCAGAAGTGGTGGAGAATGGAGATTACGTCAAAGAGTTGGGGTACCATCTTATCGAACTGTGGGAGTGTGAATTTCACACCATGTGCCAGGCCCTCCCACACTTACGCGACTTCCTTAAAGCACGCGAGTACCCGTTGAGTCGCCGACCACTCTTGACCCTGCCACAGCTTTTCCACGCCGTTCGTTCCGGGACCCTGTATGGATTTGTGGAATGCGACCTGCATGTTCCCGACCATCTCAAGCCACTCTTCGCCCAATGCCCGCCTATCTTCAAGAACACGCTGGTGGGTCGGGCTGACATTGGAGAGACCATGGGCGCCTATGCTGAGGAACATGACGTATTGAAACAACCTCGTCGAATGTTGATTGGGAGTATGTGGGCAGAGAAAATCTTGCTGGGTACCCCTCTGCTACAGTGGTACATGAGCCTCGAAGTGACGCGCGTGTACCAAATCTTTCAGTATATACCCAATGCCTGTTTCGCGCGGAATGCCGACATCGTCACGTCTGCCCGACGTCAAGGCGATCAAGATCCTAGTCAGGCCATCATCGGTGAATCTTGGAAATTGACAGGCAATGGTTATTACGGAAAAAACGGTCACGAACCAGGATAAGCACGTCAACGTCAATATCTGTACAACCAAACAAGCCCGCAAAAAGATCAACTCGCCTCTGTTTCGGTCCGTCGACGTCATCGATGATGATACCTATGAAATCTCTTCAGCCAAAAGGGTCATTCGTTACAACCTGCCCCTTCAAATTGGATGTATGGTATACCAGGTGGCCAAACTGAGGAAGCTCCAGTTTTTATATGATTTCGTGGGTGTGTATTTCGACCCATCCGGCGTCGTGTTCGTCGGGCGTGTTTGAGAGACCCGCTTCTGGACTAAGGTTCGGAGACCTGTCTTATGCTTGGCCAACTTGGTCTTCTGAGCCGGAGTCAGTGGTACGTTGCCTTTTAAGATATTGAGTCCAATCTCGCACAGACAGCACACGAGAGCAGGGTCCGCACCGCGTACAATGGTTCGGACTAACTCGGGTGGGGCCGTCTTCAATACACGGAGCGTGGGAGCGTGCTTCCGTACTCGCGCAGACATCATGTACAACTAATGCTAGAACCCACAACTCTGCTCTTTTTATCTACTTCAGAGACAAAAAATCAACCCTGCTGTGGTATTCATTCTTTTTTATTATCCCCATCATCAAACACACACACCCCAGCTGGGGGAGCCACTGTAGGTGTGTTTACATTATTTTTGCATGTACACGTGGTGAGTCTCTCCGGGAAAGATGCCGGTCCGTAGTCGAAGTGTTCGGGGGTGGCTTGCTTCAGGTCGAAGAGCATATACCCGTGCTGAGGGGTTGTGGCATCTTTAAAGGCTTCCAACGCAAACGGTGTGCGGCCGGGATACATCTGTCTCGCCAGGTGCAGCAGTTGAGTGGTATCTCTCGGGTTTTTGAAGACCACCAGGTAGTGGGCATTTAAGCTGATGTTCCGATGTTCTTTGTTTTTACTGAACAGATTCTGCACAATGTAGATGATGCTGAGCCGTCGATGATGGCTGCCTTTGGTAAAGAGTTGGGTGACTCGACTGTCCGTCTCCGCCATGAGATCATCCAGAACCACCAAGGTGTCGGGTTCCAAATCGGCCACGTTAGGTAGGCCTTCCACGAACGTGATGTGGGGCATTGCTGCATACGCTTCCTGCCATTCCCCGTAACACCACACGACTCTGGCAATGGGTGGAGTGATCATGCTGTCGGCGTGTTGAAGGAGCTTCCTGACGAAGTGCGTTTTGCCGGAACCCGTCGGTCCTGCGATGACGCAGGTGAAGGGATGCTGCCAACGGGGGTCCATGGTTGGAGGTGTATCCGCTGTCGTGGTAGTCCGCTCTTGTAAATTTGGTACGAGTGAACTGGAGTGGTGGTGGGTACAACGTCGGTCGTCGTTGTCTGTTCACTGTCAGGGATGATGATGATGGGGGTGGGTACAACGTGGGTCGTCGTTGTCGGTTCACTGTGAGGGATGAAATCCGGTGGGTCTTGAGACGTAGTGGGTGTACTTGGCGTTGGTGTGGAGCTCGTTGTGGCTTGTACACGGGGTGTGGTGGTGGTGGTGACTGGGCTCGATACGGGGTTGACTGGTGCTCTCTGTAGACCGGTTTCACTGATGGCTGGTGTTCTCAGTTGGTTAAGTAACGTGCTGACATAGGCTACGTCGTAAAACACACCTCCGTACAACACACTCAGCAGGGTTAGCACTAGTACACCAAAGCCTACTTGCACTTTGCGCGTTTTGGAAGACGCTGTGTTCAGAGACGGTTGCACCGTGTTCATGGTTGGACGTGGAATGAAGGAGGACGGTAGTGGTGTCTGGCTTTATAGTCGTTTCACCTGGTTGGCAGCGACCCAGGAATTGAAGGAACTGGGCCAACCTTGCCATTTCACGAAATGAAACAGTTTGCCACGTCGACGTTCCGTTTTCAAAATATGCTCCACCGTGTAGTAGTCTTGCTGTGTTTTTACGACAGGCTGTAATTCCGTCTGGTAAAACGTGCCTAGCAACGGTTCCCCTTGAAGATCTTCCAGTTCATAGACTCGCTGCTGTCGGGGTAGGCGCCGTTTAATCAGGAAGTGCTCATCGCTCCAGTTGGGCAAGTAACTTTTCTCGAACTTGCCCTTGACTTTACTGATCCGTACAGGGTCCCCGACCTTGAACATCGCCTTCGGTGCTCGTTGCGATGGCATGGGGTACAAGACACGCCGGACTTGGGCTTCATTGCGTTGGGTCACGGTAATGGGGGCTCTCTGTATACTTCGATGATAGGCTCGATTGTAACCCCTCACAAGTTTCGGGAGAACATCGATGTACCGCCTTGTATTCTTATAGGTGAAATATTTATACATGCGGCCTTTGAATGTCCTGTTGAACCTTTCCACCACGGAAGCCTTGGTCTCGTTGTACGTATGGAAGAAGAAGACCTTCTGTTTCTTGAGAAAGGCTTGGAACGGTCTGTTGAGGAATTCCGTGCCTTCGTCGGTTTGCAAATACAAAGGTTTGCGCCCGGTCTTGAAGATGTCTTTGAACGCCGCTATGAGATTCGCCCCCGTTTTCGTCCGGATGGGTACCACCCACGCATACTTGGATAGGATATCGATGCACGTCAAGATATATCGATTCCCATCATTGTGTTTGGCAAAGGCGCTCATATCGACCAAATCCGCTTGCCACTGGGCATCTATTCCTCCCACGATGACCCGGTTCCGTAGAAAATGGCGACGGACAGCTCGATGTAAGGTATAGGTGTCTTGTTTTCTTAACCAATCTCGGACTTGAGCACGTTGTATCCCCTGGGGTTTGGCCGCTCGATAGAGAGCCGACAGTGCACTATAGGCCGCCGGACTGTCGGGACTATAGTATAAGTTATCCAACACCTTCTTCCAGCGCTTCATGGTGACACAATGATGATGGACCCGGAGAGTATGGTTTATTTATAACAAGTTTCTACCACCGTTGTGTTGGTTGACTCAGTTCAGCCGGATAGTCTATAGCCTCGTCGTCTGATTCCTGACTAGACAGTTGCTCATTGGGTTCTGCCGCCGCTTCTCTCAGGGCACGAGCCCACTCCAACTCGTCTGATGACCGCTCGTCCGGTGTAAACAGCTGGTCCACGATAGACACCACTTTCTCCAAGGCTGTCCACAGATCGGGGTCTAGGGTGAAGCCTCGCGTAGGGTCTTGGTAGCGGCCTAGACGTGGGAAGAAGGGTCCACGGTATACGTAGATGGCATTGTCTATGTGGATGACGTGTCCATCGAGCTCGCCGCTCAACACCCGTTTAAATTTGGTCCAGCCGTCACGGTGTAGCGTCACCGTATTCGATACGGTCTCAGCGGGCGACCAGCCAACATCTCCACGGTTTTCCACGAGGGTGACTTTATCTTCATAGACGTGTAACCCCACCCGAGGTGTAAGGGGCAGGATGGCTCGTAGGACGGGTGACATGCTTGGTCCAATGTCGAACGGTGAATGACACACACTCTGTCTGACCCTCGTATTTATAGTGTCAATACCACAGCGCCAGGGTCAATAGGGCGCAGACTAG
>JAVTVY010004167.1:0-42401 GCA_036873755.1 Hanleya hanleyi | reverse complement strand
TCAGTAAACAGTTGTTGTTCATGAAGTATTTCGGCAGCATTAACCGAAAGACCTAATGCGCAAGACAATATTAGCACTAAAAACCAATCAAACAGAATATAAATAGATTCTTTATACGCGAATCGGTCAACAGTTTTCGATGTTAGCAGCAATGTCATTGCTATCGTGTCTATATCACTGAAACACCCCATACTTCGCTTCTAACTCAAACGTTCAGACATTGAAGCAAGATGACGATATCTAAGAAATAAGCTATCTTACCCAACCGTTGCTCCAAAAAACTTCGCCAAGTAAGGTCTGGTGGGTGAGGATCCACAGTCAGACAGCGTTATCTTTGGATAGTACAATAAGAAGCTCAAACACATCTCATGTCGAGTACTCAAACCTCCCTATAAGATGGAATATGAGTAAAAAAACGGTTCGATGATATACTCGTCCAAATTGAGTACCGTAGTTTTCTTACCCTAGTTTTCTTACCTTAGTTTTCTTGTTCAAACAAGTCGCCCACATCGATTGTATTGTCGAAAGATAGAAGGATTTATTTCTGCAGTTATACATATATACACGGCTATATATTGGAGGAGGTTACGTTTACTCTCTTGTGAGTTAAGTCTGAATTTCAACACAAAGTAGCGACATTTAGGCCTAGATATTCCCATAAAAAAAACGTTATTTTGACTAGCTGGTGAGAACCACGTTAGTAAAAGCATATATACTCCACTAAACAAAACGCACATGTACACTCGATGCGTTTAGTAAACCGTATGAATACAGCATGATACATGTATATATATATATATATGTTAAAAATAGACAAGCATCTTCACAAATCCCCCTCTACCAACGTTATAAATATATAAATGAGACAATACAGAAGCAAACGTCTTGGGATTCGGAAATGTTAAAACTGAAAGGCCGATGAATGAGTCTCCAGGGTGCAATAAAATATGATGAGTGTTCACGACATAAATCGAGAAAAATGACAGCGATATGCCTTCTGGTTTCAGAGAATGTGAACTTGAGTTGTGTACTCACGTATGTAATGCTGGGTACGTCTGTTGAACTGTAGTCACATTCCACGATTAAGTGATCGCCCTGTGAAAAGATATATAAATCCACGAATTTTAACACGGTTGCTCTTGTTTAGATGACGAGTGTCTATAACTTAGCCGTTCATCCCAGAATATTTGCAAAGGCGCTTGAAAAACGCCTTAAATGCATGCTTCGCGTTCTTAACCAGTATTTAGAATGCTTAGAAATAGGACGGGGTGAGTATCATATGACTCGTGTGACATAGTCCACTTTTATTGTAGAGATTGCGATATCCTGGGAGGAACTGTTAAATTTTCAGTCAAGGAAACTCTATTGCAGAATTTGATTCTGAATGTCACCCTCATGTAAAAATGAATTGAAAGAAAAATAGCGGACCATTTGCGTGTATATTGTATTTACCGGTAAGATGGTTACTTCCTTTTTCAAAAGCACCGTTTGTTGAAAGTTAAAGTCGAAATTCTCATCGGCGAGTATCTGTTCCTGCTCAAAACCGCGCCGAAAGTGCCGCAATCTCATTGCCCGTCCAAGCAAATGTGAGTATAGGAGTGCACCAAATACCTTGATTCCTTCGGTTTGGTTAACCATCGCCTAGAACGAAAGAGACGGGAAGAAACAAGAGAAATGATTAAAACAATTAATGATCATTTGTGAAATAAAATTAAATGAAATAAATCATCAAGAAAATGGGTCATCGTATTGGCTTATATGGTGTATTGAAATAAATATACCAATCTCAAAAATATCTGTCAAAAATTACTTCTTTTCATGCTGAATATTCAGTTCCAAGGCGGAATTTGGCGTAGCCTTATATAAACATATACTATATATAGTAGTGGCTATACTCGTATCTGCGTGCACAGCAAACTACTAAGAAGTGGCGCTAGGATGACTCGGTAAAGAAGATGGCGGCATCTTCCGGTCATTGCGATACAGAAGAATACGCATTCGGATGACCTGGCTTATTTCTGTGGGATTCTGGATTGGAGTCTTCGAAGTTTATTGTAGAGATACGCAAGAAATCCAACACAAAAAGGGACTGGGTCCTTTATCGCCTGTCTTGTTTGGATATATGAGAACTTCTGCCTTGCAACATTTTATTTGAAAATACATCTGTTTTATTTTAAAGTTATGAATAAAAGTAATTTGCATATTCCAGCTAGTGATTTGACTCAATTTATTTTAAAAATGGTCAGGTGTCGTAGAAATGCTTGACATCCTGTTAACAGAAGCGCAGCATCTAGATGTAAAACACGCAATATTCGGACGGCCTCTAGCCTCAGTTTCACGGAGTTATACAGAGGTTACGGAGCGTAGCGCAAGAGATCTTCCATGCTACGATCGTATTTTACTGTCAGCGTACTATATTTATCACAGAATTTGAGAAAATTTAAATAATGTTTCATATTTAGTAGGCTAGTTAGGAGTCGTGTTTCTGTAACAGTTTTAATAATTTTTATTATTACTCGTTATCAAATGCCCTCTATCATCACTGTAGATTGATATTTTAATTCTGGAAGAGTGAAATTCTTAGAGTGAAATTTAACTCATTCAATCCACACAACCAGCAGTTGTCATGCATGAAAACGTAGCTGTGAATGACTTAAAAACGGGGCTTGTTTAAAAGTCACCTCACTATTTATCGAAGGTAAACTTTATAAACGCATTGCATATCAGTTTGAATGAACAAACCGGAGTCATACCTGAGTGAGACATTCTGGGAAGCAGTGCCCCTCTGAGCGGAAGCTGGGAAGGTTCGGGGGGATTACTTGTTCCTCTGATACATCCACTCCTGTATCTAGCATACCAGCGTCGTACCTCCGCAACTGAGGAGTCACGGTCACCCGAAGTCCAGATGAGTCAATCAGGTCTGTGAAAGAATTGAAAGCACTTTGATAAAATGGTCAGTATTTGGAACATTTCTTCTCCATATCCTGGCGTGAAATGTAGATATAGACTCTTATTCCTACAAATAGCCCACTTTTCATCCTGGATTTTTCCACAGAAAGCTCGACCCCATAGTCATGGATGCTAGGCCTTTTTGACATGATCGATAAAACATTTGTTTTTCTTTATCTTTATACGTCATCGAAAATGGTGGATCTGTCGCTGATGTCATTTTTTCCCCCGTGTGTGGTTGTAACGCTATCTAGTTCACGAATAGCCATCCGATGTGAAAACATAGATTTTCATGAACGGCTGAAACTTGAAGCATCTTCTTCAGTTTCAGTTCATGTGTCATTGAATACTTGTTTTCGTACTGTCAAAAAGCATTACGGGATGCAGTCTATATTGAAAGTATACTACTGGCCCAAAAGTGCAAAACCAACTAAGAGGTGAGAGAATAAATCCTTATAATTCAACATTCTGTGTTGACATTTTTCCGTTTCAGGAGGGAAGTTTCCAGAACGCGATGCATAGATGGATCCACCATTCCTAACTTCATCAATGGCAAATATTAAAAATGTGGTTAGCTTTTCATTCTGGTTGCGACGGTTTTGCCGCATCCACACCGGGTACAGCTGTCGGCTTTCAAATCAAATAGTGCGATGAAGGAATCTCTAAAATAGACCCATTACTAAAAATAAGAGATTTATGTGGACAGTTACCGTTGCGATGATAATCATGGTCACATTTCACTAGCAACAAAAGAACGTACGGGAATTCGTATGTGGGACACCTATACAATTATTCGTAGATCAAGGACAAAATCTGTCCACAATAGTCTGATAATTACAGTATCGGCCTCAATGGTTGGTGCATTGATATAAAATCGAAACGTTGACAGAAGAGCGTAGTTCTGGCAAATCAGACTGATTATTAGATTGATTGATTATTTCTGTCAACGGTTCGTGAATCTCCGAAGGATTACCTGTTTTCTTGAGCTTTGCTCAACAATCTACCTGTAATTGAACTCGAAGAGTGGAACATTTCAGACGAACTATCATTAATCTAGGCAAAATATCGGGAATGGCAATGCGAATGAAATCATTTTTTGTTTCCAAAAAACTATTGATGGAAATCTTTTTGAATTTAAACAATGCTTGTAACCACATTGTAGTCCGTCGATATTCATTGGTAAGCTTCTTTTCAACGTCAAACGTCATTATTGACGTAAAAAGTCGTGGTATGCTCCTTGTAAGGTTCTAATGCGAAGGAATCTGGTTATTGTCATTTTTTCCAGAAACGCTGCTTCCAATCGCTTCACATGTATTATTTGGACATCGCTTGCCGGAAATACACGATCCATCGCCTCAAACAAGACGTGCATTAATATGCTATCTTGCATACTAGTGGTAGTGAATATACGCACTCTATACTGGAGATCAAAGGTCAATGGGAGTCAATATACGCCCTTGATAGGGGTTTTTCTCTAGTTTAGGGGTAAAGTCCGTGTTCCTTTTTTTATATTTTCGGGAAAAATCCTGATTTTACATGCACCCAACCTGCACCCAGGCCCCGATAAGCCCGGGGACCGATATGCCCCCTTTTGGATAGGGTTGATAGGTGGTTTCCCCTAGTTTAGGGATAAAGTCCGTGTTCCGCTTTTTATATTTGTCAGCACACGCATTCCTATCATTCAATATGACCTTGAACTATCACCTGATCTCCCCGTGATGGAAAAACCCCAAATACAAGTCAGTACAGGCATCCCATAAATGGTATTGCTAAAGGACCCGGATATAGGTCAATCCTTGCGAACGTGCAACAATGTTGCAACTCGGGGAGCCAGGTGTTCGGCACGTGACAACCACCAGCCCAAGCAGACGTCAGCGAAATTCTGGCGGGAAAATCCCCACAGACAGGTCAGTACCTGGCCTATCATGTTCCCACGGACCTCACCGAAAAGACACGGACGTACCCATCGGACCTCACCGAAAAAACACGAAGGTGAACAACATTGTAGGGAAAATCCCACAGACAGGTCAGTACATGTCTTATCATGTTCACAGGTCACGCCCCATTCACGCAGATCGGAAGTGACGCCATACACATGCGCACCCCCCGTGATGGAAAAACCCCAACCCTAACACGTCTAAACATGATCCAAGATCAGATATACCCTCAGCCCTCTATATACTTGGGACTACTTTCTGTCCGCAGAGGCAGACCGCATCACCGCGGAGAAATCACCTAATTGACCTCTCGACCTCGGCCAAACCACTTTCAGTTGGTAGGGGTGCAAGGTTGTTCAAAGATCAATAAGGCCTTATCTCTTCGCTGTATTCTCAAGTGCACTCGTTGACCTTTGACCCCTACCGACTAAAAGTGGTTTGGCCGAGGTCAAAGGTCAATATGGCTCGAAATCACGGCTATATACTACTTCGGAGCTTTTGATTGCTTTATTCATATACACACGCCGAGAGCAATGCGTTCATATGACTTCAACGATGGAAGTGACGTTACTGCCAGGATGTCTCTGAACGACGTTACAGCGACGTTACAACGTCAGTTGTGGTGGAAACTGGAAGAATTTCCATGATGCATTGGGATTTATATAAACAAAAATGGCACGTACTATCAAATATAAACATGTATCCCCTCTCTTTTTCGCCATAACAGTTTGGTTCTGCAAACTTCCCTTCCTCCCACCACCTTCTTCCCCTCCAGCCTAAATCTATCTGGGAATTATGTGGGTGAGACGCGAGTATCTGGAATCGTGAAAGTAGGAAAACTAGTAGCTGAATCAGAAACTAAAGGCAACTGATGACTGGAAATGATCGAAAGAAACATCAGCAGTAGAGCATGGAAGGTACATGCAGTTCTACCTTTATACAAAACTATAGTGCGCAGTCATATAGAATATTATAACCAAGATTTGTGCTCTCAATGCGGGAAGGATATTGAATTGATGGAGCGGGTAGAACTATGGGCTAACAAGCTGATCAGTTCTGTATCGCATCCACCATACGCGGAGATCCATTTTAACCCTATCTGGTCTGGGCTTGTTGAGACCTGTCCAGGCGGAGGGGAGGGGGGTGATTGGGGTGGTTGGAGGGGGGGGGGTGAGGGCGTCGGAGGGTGTCACATCAAAGCCCCATTTGCATGGAGAGCGATGTTCGTGATGGCTTGGTGGAAAGTGCGAATTGACGGGAGAGAACTTGTAAGAGTCCATGGAACATTCTCCGCGACCGTAGCTCCGGTCGAGTTGTTGGGAAATTGCCGTACGGGCAATATTTGCCAAACCAATTGACCATAACCAATAAAATAATTCGATTCTATGTCCTCTTGCCTTTTATAAAACACCTTGTTCATGTCTGTTTTTAGCTTGGCAAGAGGGTAGCCACTTTTTTCCGTCCCTTAGAAGTAGGTTTCATGAAAATGAATATGCATTACTCGTGACGTCATATCAGCCTCGTTTTTATATACCGGCCTGTCACTGGCCGCGCATTACGATCAGTAATTTGACACTTTAGTGGGAGGGCCCCTTGATTTATGGAGAAAAGAAATCCGAATATTATGATTGTGGAATAGACTTCATTTTAAACGTATATATATGTTGTTCATTTATTCCCTTGTTTTGTACATAATGAGTGTATTAGTACAATACAATTCATTCGAAATTCATTTTATACGGACCTATGTACTGCAACACCCCTTTATTATGAAACAGAATCTGATGTTAAAAATATTCAGTATCGATGTCGTACGTAGTATACGGTATACAAATATATCTATAACCTTTCTGTTTTTTGTGTATTTGTCTTGGAAGGGGGAAGTATATGAGTGCAGGTCGACAACATATCTTGAGTACGGAAATACACATTTCCAAAGAAATAAAAACATCCTTCATAAAATACATTTATCAATTTAAATTATAAATGGGACATCGAACTGATTTTCTTTTCTTCTTCTTTTTTTCGTCTTTTTTTTCACAATGATACGTTTCTTATTCAATGTATATATGTTTTTAAAGGTCAACTTTTCTTCCAATTTGCAGAATTTAGAGTAGAGTAAATAAAAAGAGAAGTAAAAAGTCCATACAACCGTGTCATTGGTATGTTACTGAAAATGTGATGTGAAATTCCTGGGCAATTATTGCTCATATTGAATGCAAGACAAAGTGTGTGGTGGAGGGGGATGGGGCTTTCATTGTTGTCTTGGACCGAGCATAGCCCACACTTTGTGCCAGGCATGTCAACCTTTTGCGTTTTTTGGGGGTTTGAAAGCAATATCGTTGAAGAATATCCATCATCGAAACAATAACTTGCAGGGAATATCTTCAGACTCAATCTTCACTGTAACAACCTGTGACGACTCCCCTCGCTGTAACACGCGTATATCTTGGACAGACAAAATAATGCATTTTAATAGCATTTTAGGATTAAAGTAAATTTCACAATTTGATCATTACTATTGTCTAAGTGTGCCCCAGCAAAAGTATCCCAGTCCGCCCCAGGTGCACGATATTTTGCGTTTTATGTAAAAAATAATACATACATCTGAGATAATAAATCAATTCAATTTAAATTGTACCTTTGTCCATCCTTTCTCAGTAATTTCAAAACAGCAATGAAGTACTGCTGAAAACTTGCTATAACAAAATATCATCCTCAGTCCTCAAAATTTACTTGGACTGCTCAAAAACAATTTGTTTGGCTAGTAATATTTTACCAATGATAGTTTTTATTTGTAATCAATATAGGTGTTGTATGGGAGTGGTAGGTTTCTACAGATAATAGTGTAATGTGCTTTCTATTCTCAACAAAGGAGCTAGACGGCTTGTCACACTTTGCCCCATGTCCCACTGTACCCCAATCTCCCCTACTCGATACATTGTTTGATAAACAGCACACCTGTTAATTCACAGAGTGGAATTAAATGCAAGTAAACAACACGCAGACAAATGAATTGAGATCTAATTGAAGACGCTAGCTCGTCGGGTAAATCACAAATGAAGTTAGGCAAATTGAGTTCAAAATATTACACAATATTTACCATGCATGCTCTGTTAAACCGTTCAGAAACATATACATTTTGGGAAGCTCTTTCACTTTGGATCAAAAAGGGAGTTGATATAACTCTTTGTCCATGGAGGATCTAAAAGTGGCGGAATGCTAATGCAAATATCTTGTTATTTTATCTCGTTCTGGAGGCTAAGTATTTCATTTACAATTGCAGGTGTACATCGCAAAATGCAAGATCAGCTGTATTTAAGAATATTATAAGATTTGAGATTGAAGTTCTGTCCGGCCACAGCGGAAGCGATTGGTGCCGATTGGAGGGGCCAAAATAACAGCACAATAGGCGAAGGTCCAGGGGCCGCCTAGGTCCCGGAAGATCCCGTGGTCGTACATGGCCGGAGATGCGTATTTTCCTCTGACCATGAATGAATGTGAATGAGTAAAGATGCCCCTCAAGCTTATTAGAAAGTGAAATGTGCATTCAATACTCTGTTTGGGTTTGTGTCGCGTGCGTGTGTTTTTTTGTTTTTTTGTTTTTTTCTTCTTTCTTTTTTTTTTTTGCTGAAAATATTGGAGGGGAGGGGGGCATGACCCCCAAGCAACCCCCTCCCCTTGTCCGCCGTCTCTGCTGTCAAGATGTAAGAAGAGTACAATTACAAGTGACATTGCCACGATATTGAAGAAGCTCTGTCCTTAACATGTGGCATTTATACTAAGTTTTAGTAGCCTTACCTTATTATTATAATGGCTTCACTTGTGATATTTCACAGGAAATGTTTGAAACAAAAATAAAAAATGAATAAGATTATATTTTATGGACTAAGGGTAAAATTGTAGGATTACTGGTATTCCCGTTAAGGAATTTCATCAAATATTGTCATTAGAGGTCTCAAAGTATATCCCAGCTGGTATACGTGAAATTAGTTATATGTTATGTATACATGTTTCTTGTGGGGGGGAAGGGGGGGATAAACCCGGATGGTGAAAGAGTTTTGCGTAAGAATTACAATACCGGTACAAGCTTTGCCTAAATCATGTATACATGTACATTATAATATAATAGGCACAGTGTATACAAGTGCTTGGGGGGGGGGGAGGTAATATGTCTTTGTGCTTGTGTGTGTTTTGTTTTTATGTTTGTCCCAGGCCACGTGGCAAGACATGATCCTTGATTCCGCGACGACAGTTTCACCTCTTTATCTAATTATTCCAGTTCACCTCTTTATCTAATTATTCTTATAAATTACGGTATACAATTTTTAATAAATATCTGAAAATATAACGTGGGATATAATGTGCGGACACAATGAAGACTGGTCTGAATTCATAATCGTCACGAAGGGTTCCGAATATTCCCGAAGCTGACGTCACCAGTAATGCATATTCATTTTTATCAAACCTACTCCTAAGGGACGGAAAAAAGTGGCTACCTGGCAAGAGATCTAAACTCGGACGAGGGGGATAAAACTGTCCACAACGCCGCCATCTTTACGGCGATCAGAACGCACAAGAACTCGCGATAAACACTACACGCACAACGGCGATGTTTTACCCACCTCGTCCGAGTTGCAGGCGAAGGGGTGAAAACATGGTCAATATGACGAAAGATACATTCATTGTCGTGACGTCTGAAACTGGGAGCAGATACGCGAAGAAGGCCAGAGACGAGCTGACCAAAAACAGGAGAGCAAAGAAGAGAGAATCCTACGGCGGGGTAATGCCAGAATGTCCGGGATCCATATATTGTCCTGTCGCATCTTTCGTCTCATATCTGTCGAAATTACATTCGAAACTGAATCGTCTGTGGCAGCGACCAGTCGACAGTTTTCTTCCCGACGACACTGTACGTAAGCGTCCCATAGGAAAGGACCCACTCTCTGAATTCATGTCAAATCTGAGCAAATCCTGCCACCTGTCTGAAGTTTTTACCAACCACTCTCTTCGCGCTACGGGAACAACGATTCTGCATCGTGATGACTTCTCTCCCGCACAGATTATGGCTGTAACTGGGCTCCGATCTGTTAGTTCTCTGTCGATCTATCAGCGTGTGAAAGAAGACGAGAAGGTTCGTATGGGTCACACGATTGCCACTTCTTTGCACGAAAACCGCCATTCCAGAGTCGCCTATCCGGAGAAACTTGCCCTACCTCCACCCTACTTGACGTCCACTGCTTTGAATGACCGGTCAACGGTCCTCCCAGCGATCGACAACGCTGTGGCGACAACCAGCGCCGCCACACTAGCAGTGGAAGGGGCACGACCATCTGCGGATCTCGACCTTGACAGTGTCGACTGGGATCAATTCTTTGGCGAACCCATGGAAATTATACCATCGGCAGCAGTTAACAAATGTTTAGTAAATAATACTACCCAGTCACATCCAGCCCCAATATTCCAAAATTGTAAAATTGGCAAAGTAGAAATAATCGTCCGAAAATATAGCATAGTCGCCAAGTACGTGTACATAATTATATCTCGAACGCGACGTTGAATCCTAATTACCCTCTCTTTTTTTTTCTCTCCCTCCATAATTATAACTCTACAGGAATTAGGCCTAGCCCCATTGGTGATTCACTATTTGAAATGTACTTCCATTGAGCTGAGAGAATTTTTTTTTACAAAAATACAAAAAAAAAATAATAATACAAGAAAAAATGAGAGAGAATTGATAGCATGCATCTTACACAAATGGGTATGTGAGGACAGCAATACGCTTGAAGGTAAATTTCTGTATAAAAGTTGGCATTAATATTCATTAAATATTATATGGAAATGAAAAATATATATGCGCTCTTGTCCCTTTTTTCTGATATAAATTCAGTTGAACAATTCAGAATAAGTTATATTTACCTTGGACAAATATTAGTCGAAAGATATACCCATGCCAAATGAATAAGGTATTGAAGCATGCCTTTATCACTGGTATTTTTTGACATTCAGGGGAAATAACTCGAAATAATTTCGGTTTCCAACAATTTAAAATTAAAATATTTCTGAGATAGTTTTAGTGTCACATACGAAGGGCTTTCGGGATAATAAATTCGTTATTCAGGTTTTTCTCAGGGTGTATGAAAAGTTATGACCCTCCCTGAAACTTTTCATACACCCTGGGAAAAACCTGAATAACTAATAATATCACCTTTCTCTCTCGCCATAGCAATTTGGTTCTGTTGATTAATCAATTTAGATCAATCTGGGATTGATCATGGTCAGTGGGAAAGGTGTGATTATCCAGAGTAATTAAGGACACTTTTTATAGAATTTCAACAGGGATATGATCATGCAGATCCGTCGGTAACAGTGTAACGCAGGATTATTACTACATTACCTAAACGACGTTGATAAAAGCATTGACAGCCAAATTCAAATACAAATTTGCAGAGGACAAAAGTCCACCGGGTGAAGCAAGGACAAGTGCGTATGGGGAAATTTTGCCGATTCACATATACCATCGTGAGTGAATGGTTTATAAAGTCCCACATCGCGAAGTGCAAAAACATAGAACACACATTTAAAATGGGAGGAGTAGCACTTCAGAAAGCAGAGCGAGAAAAAGATCTGGAATCTTGAAATTATAAAAAGAAGAAGCCGAATCAGTTAATTAAAGCGAACCGATAACTTGAGATGACCGAAAGAAACACCTACATGGAAGGTACATGCAGTTTAGTCTTTATACAATATTGTGCGCAGTCATCTAGTGCATTATATTTAAGATCTCTGCTCTCACTACAGGGAGGATATTGAATTGATGGAGCGGGTGGAATGACGGGCTACCAAGCTGATCAGTTCTGTGTCGCATCAACCAAACGGGGAGACACATTTTAAGTCTTATAGCATAGGGAAAAGTCGACTACTCGGGGACCACATTGGTACGCCCAAAATACTAGACGGATTTGAGGAGACTATAAAAGAGTTTGACTGGAAAGAATACACGTCCGGCGACTAACCGTGTGACTGTGAATCGTCGATCTTCTTCTGTAAACAATGTAAAAACTGCTAATATGAATCTTAAAATACTCCTGAGGAAGGGACCAAAATATAGAGAGCCGAGGAATACAATCGCATGGCCCACCAAAAAAACGTCTTTAGCGTACTCCAACAGAATGTTGATGAGTGATGGAAACGAGAAATAGCGGAGCTTGCCTATGGCGAGTTTCGATATTTTCTGCCACATCGACAGAAATACTCTTCTTTAACGAAAAAAACAACAACAAAAAAAGCAGCCCACAAACATTGAGAGTAATTTAATATTAATGATATCAATAGTATTATAACCAGGTGCTGATTGTGGAGTTTAGTAAAGCTATTCCACCTTCTTCTGTGTCGACTTACTACTCCACTGGAATTACTTTGGAATGTTTATTCAACAAATCATTTCTAAAGGAAAGAGGCATTTCCTTTCTGATCAGTCATACCAATGTAACTAAACTGTTAACAAGAACAATACAGGAAGTTTAATTATTTTGTGAGAATTATTGTGCTGCCATTTCGAGAAATTCAGATGTCGATGTCTCAAAAAAAGCCCAAAAAACCAACTTAATGAGGAGCTTGATGAGAAAGGGCAAACACGGTACAGACATGTATCTACTTTGGATTTTTCTACTCTCTGTACCACTATTCCTCATCAGTACCTGCTTGAACACTGGACCTAATTGACCACTTTAATAATATTGTTGTTCAATAAATGTGGTCACCGGTATTATGTCGGAAGTCATAAATTGGAGCGATATGCAAGAGGTTGGAAAAATTGACGGAGTCTGGTGACTAAAAACCAACCATATAACTCTACAGGAACGCTTCCCTCGGCACCTCACATTCAGACCCGATAATACGGTGGATTCTCGGACGTAGCCTTAGTGTCTGAGTCGCGCTTTTGTTGCAGATGTTCATGTGGAGAAAATGACGTATCCACACGGCCCCTAGCACAGGCTTAATTACAAGCGTCTAGTCCGTCATTCATAATCCAGCCGTCGTCCATTAGAGAATATCCGCGTCCATAATCCAAAGACCTATTCCATTTCCATATAACATTATTAGCACCAAATTCAAAAAGACAAAAGTATACATAAACATAGGCTTGTTTCCTGCAAGAGAGAAGCGGTCAACAATTTTCAATGATGCCGGCAAGACATCATGATGTTCCAAAATATCAAATCCGTATCGCTGATCAGTATCCTTAATCCATAAGCCCGGGAACTGTGATGACATATCAGCTGAAATAATTAATTCATCTGATGTTAATAGATGAGCATCGTAAACGTCTGATGGAATAAACGCTTCAACCTGGTAATTGCAAGAATACCCAGAAAAATTAACCTGTAATGCTCGACGTCGTACGGCTTAAATTTCCCATCTAATCAATAACCTACATATATTTGTCAAGTTACATGTACAAAGGGCGGGCCTCGGGGACTAAGTCCACCAGTAGAATCGTACCATATACAGGAAATAAAATTGGAGCGCTATGCAATGTGTGGGAAATATTGACGATGTCTGGCGACTAAAGGGCAACCATATGACTCTACAGGAAATCTTCCCTCGGCACCCCACATTCAGACCCGAGAATACGGTGGATTTTTGGATGTAGCCTTAGTATCTTAGCCCCGCTTTTATTGCAGCTGTTCATGTGGAGACAATGACGTGTAATTGTGTAACACCATATACCAACAATGAATGGGTACAAATTGTGTACCACCTATATCTGTTCTCGTATGAATACGAGAAGGTGATATATAATTTCTGCATATGAGCATATGCAGAAATTATATATCACCTTGTACCACTTGATACTGTACAAAATGTGACGATATCAATCAAGGCCACAGGTCATTGTTGCGGAAACTATTTCGACAAGGCTATACCATCAAGCGTCATCACTCAAAGTTTATCACATCTCGTGATACATATCACACATTGTTAGCAAAGCACTACCGTACTGTGGAAGATCTTTGGCGCTACGTTTTTGTCTAATCCCGCTTAACACGGGTCTAGGCGCTGTGTGGATGCCATGAGCTTTACACCTCCATGGTATTCAAATGAACAGGCTCAATCAAAGCGTGACTGAGACACACCGTACCCTAGAAAAGGAAAACGATTCATTTTAATGAAGAATTATGATCAGTGATAAGGTTTTTCGTATATCAGCATGTCTTGCGGTCATCATTGAAAACTGTTGACCGCTTTTCACTCTGCAGGGACCCATCTTGTGTACTTTATTTTTATTTTATGCATATTTAGAATTGAAGCTAACTGCTATATGAAAAATAAAAGATATTTGTTGACACGGAAATCCTTTGAAGACGACGTCTGAATATTGAATGCGTTGGATCTGATGTCTATTTTAACAAGTAGGAATTGCATGGGTACCCTTGCAAAATATATAACTACACTTTCCCAGTTCTGCTATCATATGTATCTGATATGTTATTATTGGTATTAACTTAGATTTAACGCGTGCTACAATGTATATGAGCTAAAGCAAACCTTCAAATGTTATCATTTGCATAACTAGGTGACATAAAAGTTATTTTATGAAGTTATTTCAATTCAAATGTTAGTAATATAGTTGTAAAAGTAAAATGATGTAAATCGACCCGGTATGAAATTTGAACCTGGCACGGTTTAATGAGAGTTTGGCCCCCATGAGGTGCGGTTTGGAGTGCCGAAATGAAATATCACGTACGAAAGAAATTTTTCGGTTTGCGTCAAGTGTATTATCATGTCTTATACTCTGGCTATTTTGTAAGCTACGGGTCTTATGGTTTTTGAATAACAGCATCTTGAAGTAGTGGATTTGTTCAAAATCGCATGTTTTGAGGTGAAACCCGCACACTTTTCTCTCACCAGTGAAGCCAGTCGAGAACCAAAATAAACTTAACCCCGAAATATTGACCGTGTCAATAGTTTGTTTTTGCCCAAACACGGTTTTAGTTCTGGACTGGCTTCATATGTTTACGGAAAGAAAAGTGTTCTGTTTTCACCTCAAAATGGACGACTTTGCACAAATCCACTACTCCAACATTAGTCCAGTCAATCTGCGGTTTGACCTAGAAAAAATTGCAACAGAAACGGGGTTTGCGGTAAATAACCTCTGAAGTGATTCCGAACAACATATAAAAAATGTAGATTGATGTAGACAAGGGAAAATTTCTAATTTGCATAAATCCAAGATGGCCGTTCTGTGCAATATTTTCGGTAAATTTTACACAGTATACACTCTACCTTGGGCGGAGTTGCTCAAATTAAGCACTACAAATTAAAACAACTTCACATACATTCACACTGATAATATTTGTAGATATTTTGACCGAGCAAATAGCCAAGGTGGCTGCCATTTTCAAGATGGCCGCTGTTCAGACAGTCGGATACCATCTCCAGCATATTAATCCAACGGTAACGGTGGTTCTTCAAGGAATGAAGGTAACGTTGATTCTTCAAAGAATGGAGATAACGGTGACTCTTCAGGTATGACAGTAACGGTGATCCTTCAAAGAATGGAGATAATGGTGGTCTTGCAGGTAAGAGGTAACGGTGGTAACGGTGGACCATCAGGTATGGAGGTAACGGTGGACCATCAGATATGGAGGTAACGGCGATCTATCAGGTATGGAGGTAACGGTGGACCATCACGTATGGAGGTAACGGTGGACCATCAGGTATGGAAGTAACGGCGATCTACCAGGTATGGAGGTAACGGTGGACCATCAGGTATGGAGGTAACGGTGGACCATCAGTTATGGAGGTAACGGTGATCTACCAGGTATGGAGGTAATGGTGGCCCATCAGGTATGGAGGTAACGGTGAATCATCAGGTATGGAGGTAACGGCGATCTACCAGGTATGGAGGTAACGGTGGACCATCAGGTATGGAGGTAACGGTGAATCATCAGGTATGGAGGTAACGGCGAACTACCAGGTATGGAGGTAACGGTGGACTATCAGGTATGGAGGTAACGGTGGACCATCAGGTATGAAGGTAATGGCGATCTACCAGGTATGGAGGTAACGGTGGATCATCAGGTATGGAGGTAACAGTTATTCTACAAATACAAGCGTCTAGTCCGTCGTTCAATATTCATCCGTCATTCAATAAGGAATTTCCGCGTCCGTAATGCAAAGACCTAATTCATATAAAAGGATTAGCACCAAATTTACAGAATGAATCATGGTATGCATAACACCAGGCTGGTTTTCTGCAAGAGAGAAGAATGGAGGTAACTGTGTACCTTAATGTATGGAGGTAATAACGGTCTATCAGGTATGGAGGTAACGGAGATCCTTCAACGAATGGAGGTAACGATGGACCGGTAATGGTGGTCCTTCAGGTATGGCGGAAACGGTGGTCCTAAAGATATGGAGGCAACGCCGGACCTTTAGTTATGGAGGTAAGGGCGACCATCCAAAAAATGAGGGCAACGTTGGACCTTCAGGTGTGAAGGTTACGCCTATCCCTCAAGGAATGAAGGTAACGGTGGACCTTCAGTTATGGAGGTAACTGATGTCTTTCAATTATGGAGATATTAAAGGTGGTCCTTTCAGGAATGGAAGTAACGGTGGTCCTTCAGTTATGTGGATAAAAATGGTCCTTCAAGGAATGGTGGTAATGGTGGACCTCCAAACGGTGGTCCTTCAGGTATGTGGATAACAATGGTCGTTCAAGAATGGAAGTAACGGTGGTCCTTCCATTATGGAGGTAACGGTGGTCCTTCAGTTATGGAGGTAATGGTGGATCTTCAGTTATGGAGATTACGGTGGTCCTTCAAGTAATGGAGGTAACGTTTGGACTTCAGGTATATAAGTATCAGTGATTCTTGGAGCATGGAAGCGACGGTAGACCTTTAGGAATGGAAGTAACGGTGGTCCTTCAATTATGGAGGTAACGGTGGCCCTTCAGTTATGGAGGTAATGATGGATCTTCAGGTATGTGGACAACAATGGTCCTTCAAGTAATGGAGGTAACGTTTGAACTTCAGGTATACAAGTAACGGTGATTCTTGGGGTACGGAAGCAACGGTAGACCTCCAGGAATAGAGGTACCGGTATCGGTGATCCTTCGAGCAATATAGGAAACGGTGGTCCTTCAAAGAATGGAGGTAACGGCAGACATAATTCATGTATGGAGGTAACGGCGGCCCTCCAGTAATGGAGGTAAGGAACATCCTTGAACAAAGGGAGGTAACGGTGATCAGTTAGGTATGAAGGTAACGGTGAAGCTTCCATGCATGGATGTAACGGGGACATGTATAGATGTAAACATGTTTCTTCAAGGAATGCAAAACACCGTGCTCCTTCAGATATGAAGGTAAAGGTGGTCTTTCAATGAATTAAAGAATTTGATAATTCAGGAGATAATGTTTATTTTGCTTATCTGGTCGCGAGAAGGTTCGAATTTGGCGGCCACCCTCGGGGTAATTATCGACACGGGTAGGTAGGGCATGATCGAACTCGTTTGATCGATTTCATCTATGTACTATTTCTTCTTCACTTTGTTCCTCAAGACAACTACTGTGTCATATTATACATGTCTCTATACTCCATATCACGGGGTCACAAATGTGAAATGGAACTGCTGAAAGTAAGACTGACGATTGGTTATCGCTATGGCAGACCCGCTATCTGCCATGGTACGATTTTGTCAGACGAACCATGGTTGGGTATGATGCTACTCTAAAGAGAGAATATGGATGAGACAGTTATAAGATATCAGTTGTCCATTTAACCCTATTTGGCCTGGGCGATCTGCGGTGTACCGCAGCCTGCGAGAGTCGGGGGTGGTGGGGGGGGGGGGGGGGGGGCGGAAAGTGCTCCTACATATTTTCGCTATCGCTAAGGCTAGAGGGCTGATACTTACCACACTATATCTTTGGGTCGAGCTCTACAAGAAAATGTAAAAAAATCCACCATGACCGCCATGATGACGTCACAGTGACGTCATTTTCAAAAAGAGCATTTTTGGGGCGATTTTTCGGTCAGAATACAGATACACTCGACCACAATGGCCAGGCACTGGCAAAGGTAAAACATCTGGGTAATCTTCATTGCTGATGTCAAAGGTGCATTGTAGGGTAGTTCTGGTCAACAGAATCAGATTTGGCGTGATCAAAATTATCTATATAGACACAATTTTTATTCAAATCGGACACAAACATCTATTTCTCTGTCAGATGTACTGGCAGAAAAATAGCGGCCATCTTGGAAAATGGCGACCATTTTGAACTTTGGGCAGAGAAATGTCTTCCACCTTCATCCGTTGTCAATTATTTATGCGAAGATGTATTAGCCCAAACCTTTATTTGAAAATACATTCCTGAATGTAATATCCGCATAAATATGTAGACAGAAAACAAGCAATGAGCGGCCATTTTGGATTTATGTAAATTAAAACATCAATCTACATTTTTGATATGTTGTTCGGAACCACTTCAGAGGTTATTTACCGCAAACCCCGTTTCTGTTGCAATTTTTTCTAGGTTTGGTGATTTTCTCGCTAGATTGACTGGACTAGGACCAGAATCTCATTAAAACCGGCCAGGTCCTTTAGTGATGAAGGTCTCAAGGATAAGATAAATACTGACATGCATGGCATTCATAACCAACTATGGGCGCTTGAGGCCATGTTGTAGAATCAGTATGCTCTACGTCGTTAGTTGGAATTCTCTTGTACACGTTCCTTGTAACTATTAATTTCTTCTAGAATTGTGAAAAAGTGTACACTAGTAACGCCATCCCATGTCATCTCAACCGCTTTCGTTTGTTTAAAATCCTCTTTATATCGTCCTGGCCAAGTTTACATCTATTTTATATGGTTGTATGGCAAACCAGCAACAATATGTTTAAATAGCCAGGGAGATCTCATGATCATTTCCAGGTGAGTCAGGGTCACTGGAAAGAAAGCAACTTCAGAGTTCTCAATGTTTGTTCAGCAAATATAGGAGTCCGTGTGACGTGAATTTCAATAGGCACTGTAGATCATCCACTAAGTGAAAATTCTGATGTGTCACTGCTTGGTGACCTAAGCAAATATATCCGCCGAGGTGTATTTTTTACATCTAGAAAATCTTCAAGTCCACATGACCTTCGTACTAGTACTTGCTGAATGGTGCAGATTATTTGGCTGGCGAGGAATAATGTTTCAGTGTTATATTTCATTTCAGGGGATTTATTTTGCATAATGAACTCGGCCAGACACTTACACTTCAGAAATGTATTTTATTATGTCTATAACACGAAGAGCAAACTAAATGATTTTGGATTCATTACAATAATATTCAATGGAATCTCCAGTAAGCGTGTATTATTCGTGGACATTTTCTTGCAGTGAAATGAATATAAATGAATGTACTTCCTCTGCTCAAAGCAGTTATTTTAATATTTGATTCTCTGAACACTTGAGACAATACAAAGTCACCCATACAGAATTATCGCTTCATCCGTACATATTTGCCGCTTCGTCCGTACATAACTACTGCTTCGTCCATAAATAATTACATTTTCGTCCATAAAGATCGAAATATTTTCCCGTGTAATCCAAGGTTTCTGATGGCGTATACATTGAGGCTGTGTTTTCTAGATAAAAAATACTTTAAATCTCTTCAAATATTACATACAGATAAATATTCGTTCTAAGCTAAACAATTTAATCCGCAGATGGTTATTCGAATAACACTAATCCCTTGTTAGTATTTTGTAATTAACAGGATTCTGCCGAAAATGTCCGTTGTTGCCAATCTGGTGTGAGGGGTAAACTGTTCCAGGTTAGTTTTGCTTTATTAAGTGGAAATCACGCAGAAATAATCCAATAGTCGGTGAAGTCAAGGTAATGTATACAGTGGGCAAACACCTGACGACCCAGTAGTATTCAGAACTGCAACTCAGCACGATCTCTCAACAAACCACATAAGTAAACCAGTCAGGTGACCGGTTGTACTATTCTAACAGTATTTGAGCCTTTCTGTTATAAAATGAATACAAAATGTTTCGCACGAGTTTTTGTCACGTGATGTTATGGATCCTCGCCCAACAATTGGGCATAAAAGACAGGAATCACCCCACCATACCGTGCTTCTTAGTCACCATCCCGACGTTAGATTCCCACGTACAAAATAATTAGGCAAAGAACTAACTTTCGGAGGCATAAAAAAATAAGCTGTGGGTCGAAAACAGTTCTACTGACGATTAAGATGGAGTTCGTTTTATTAACACTTTTCGTAGTTTTCAGCCTCCAGACTGTCACAACTTCAGATGTGGTTCACTCAACTTTCCTAGATGCGGACAACAATTACCATTTGGCTTGGAACTTTGACGACTCATCCATTACGTTTCAGCTAGAAGTCAGGACGACTGGATATATCGGATTTGGGTTCTCACCCACCGGTAAAATGGAGGGATCTGATATCGTTATCGGATGGGTAAACGATACAACGGGTGTGCCAACGTTAACGGTAAGACAATGCAACCAGTCTCCATCGAAACGGTAACTCTGCATACGTCATATAATTAGGGCATCAGTGACCCTGTCTAAACAGTATGAATAAACCAGTGAACCTCCTAGCATGGTAGACTAGAAAAAGTCGAGAGTATGCGGCAAGGGAAAACTAAAGTACATACAATGAAACAGGAAAGTTAAATAATAAAATAAATGTATATACATGTATAGGTCGAAGCGGCAATACCCGAGTTAACAAAATATAAAAATGCATTTACTACAGTGTTTGTGAAACGATACCGGCGTACTGACAATAAGTCGTATGATTGCACAGACAAATATACTCACTGCATAATTCTAAAAACATCACACGAACTCAAAGTGTCCTGTTGATGATTCGTATCCCAGCCACGCTTCTAATGAAGCTCTTCGTGTGGACATATTGAAGGACATGGCCACACGGCCCCTGTCACCGGCTTGAGTGGTATCAGATACAAATATTTCAGAATGGGGATGTAATCAAGTAATCCGTTCATGGTAAGAATAGTGACTAACTGAGGCATCCGTGGGGTACCCGGGTGTTAAAAGAAACAGGAACCTACCCGAGCGGTTTCCGGGTGTGAAAAGGACTATTTTCTCCAAAGGCATTTCAATGAATTTTCGTGGCACCCCGAGTACAATATAATAATAATAATAATAGTTTTATTTCAGACTGAAATAGGCCTGTTGCTGTTATGATTTTTATTTGAACGCTTAAACCATGTAAACGAGCATTTCGAAGCAGTTGCCACAATTCAGAGTGACCGTTCTATCAGAAAAATAGCTTTTATGATCATGGAAACTCGGCATAAAATGAGAAATGAGAGGAAAACGTTAAATATGTTATTAAACAATAACCTTTCAACCAATCTTGCTGAAATTGGTCACGCGGTGTATAATTAAACGGCCAACAACATATTATGACTGAAAACAACAAAACGAAAATTACATCTCTTTTTTGTTTGGTGATAATTTTTGGCTATACAATCTTGCGATTCTTCCATCCGATTGCATACTAACCAGTTCATATATGTACCGGTATGTACATTAACGTAAAATAGAAACAGGCAAGATATATTGCACCTGGCGAAATATATTCACGTTTGTCTGAAAAAATCAGCAAACATATGCGAGCATTAGGCATCCTCTTGTGAGAATGTTTGTTTTAAGCCTGGTGCACACGAGAGCAATCCCCTGAGCAAGCGATCTCAAGTGACTGAGTGGTTCACAAAGATACATTTCTCACCAGGTTATGAACCACAGACACATCTCTCACCAGGTTATGAACCACAGATACATCTCTCACCAGGTTATGAACCACAGATACATCTCTCACCAGGTTATGAACCACAGATGCATCTCTCACCAGGTTATGAACCACAGATACATCTCTCATCAGATTATGAACCACAGATACATCTCTCACCAGGTTATGCACGACAGATACATCTCTCACCAGGTTATGAACCACACATACATCTCTCACCAGGTTATGAACCACAGATACATCTCTCACCAGGCTATGAGCCACAGATACATCTCTCACCAGGTTATGAACGACGGATATATCTCTCACCAGGTTACGAGCCACAGATACATCTCTCACCAGGTTATGAACCACAGATACATCTCTCACCAGGTTATGAACCACAGATACATCTCTCACCAGGTTATGAACCACAGACACATCTCCCATCAGGTTATGAACCACAGATACATCTCTCACCAGGTTACGAGCCACAGACACATCTCTCACCAGGTTACGAGCCACAGACACATCTCTTACCAGGTTATGAACCACATATACATCTCTCTCACCAGGTTATGAACCACAGATACATCTCTCACCAGGTTATGAACCACAGACACATCTCCCATCAGGTTATGAACCACAGATACATCTCTCACCAGGTTACGAGCCACAGACACATCTCTCATCAGGTTATGAACGACAGATACATCTCTCACGAGTTTATGAACCACAAAGATACATCTCTCACGAGTTTATGAACCACAAAGATACATCTTCCACCAGGTTATGAACCACAGACACATCTCTCACCAGGTTATGAGCCACAGACACATCTCCCGTCAGGTTATGAACGACAGATACATCTCTCACCAGGTTATGAGCCACAGACACATCTCCCGTCAGGTTATGAACGACAGATACATCTCTCACCAGGTTATGAGCCACAGACACATCTCTCACGAGGATATGAACAACAGATTCATCTCTCACCATGTTATGAACCACAAAGATACATCTCCCATCAGGTTATGAACCACAAAGATACATCTCCCATCAGGTTATGAACCACAAAGATACATCTCCCATCAGGTTATGAACCACAAAGATACATCTCCCATCAGGTTATGAACCACAAAGATACATCTCCCATCAGGTTATGAACCACAAAGATACAGCTCTCACGAGGATATCAACTGCAGGTACATCCCCCACCAGGTTATGAACGACGGATATATCTCTCACCAGGTTACGAGCCACAGACACATCTCTCACGAGGATATGAACAACAGATTCATCTCTCACCATGTTATGAACCACAAAGATACATCTCCCATCAGGTTATGAACAACAAAGATACATCTCCCATCAGGTTATGAACCACAAAGATACATCTCCCATCAGGTTATGAACCACAAAGATACATCTCCCATCAGGTTATGAACCACAAAGATACAGCTCTCACGAGGATATCAACTGCAGGTACATCCCCCACCAGGTTATGAACGGCAGATACATCTTTCACCAGGTTATGAACCACAAAGATAGTCCTACATCTCTCACCAGGTTATGAACCTCAAAGATATATCCCTCACCAGGTTATGAACCACGGATATATCTCTCACCAGGTTATGAACCACAAAGATACATCTCCCACCAGGTTATGAACCACAAAGATAGTCCTACATCTCTCACCAGGTTATGAACCTCAAAGATACATCTCTCACCAGGTTATGAACCACGGATACATCTCTCTCCAGCTTACGAGCTATAGAGACAATAAGAATATATTTTGGGATTCATGGAATGATGGTACATGTAGCAGTGACATCTGAGAGAAGCAATGAACTGTCGTCGTATTGATATTTGTATTGATATTGGTATTGATATTGGCATAGGTATTGACACTGGCATTGATATTGGTATAGATATTGATATTGATATAGTACTGGTATGGATATTGATATTGGTATCGTATCGGTATTGATATTGATATTGGTATTGATATTGATATAGATATTGATACTGATATTGATATAGATATTGATAATAATATTGATATAGATATTCGAATTGATATTGGTATAGGTATGGGTATAGGTATTGGTATTGGTATTGATATTGGTATTGGTTTCGTACTGGTATTGGTATTGGTATTGATATTGATATTGGTATCGTATTGATACTGATACTGATATTGATACTGATACTGATACTGATACTGATATTGGTATTGGTATCGTACTGGTATTGGTATTAATATTGTTATTAGTATTGATATTGATATAGATATTGGCATTGATATTGGTATCGTATTGATATTGATACTGATACTGATACTGATACTGATACTGATATTGGCATTGATATTGGTATTGATATTGGCATTGATATTGGTATCGTATTGATATTGGTATTGGTATTGATATTTATATTGGTATTGGTATTTATATTGGTATTGGTATCGTACTGATATTGGTATTGGTATTGATATAGATGTAGATACTGATACTGATATTGATACTGATATTAGTATTGGTATTGTTATTGATATTGGTAGTGATATTGATATTGATACTGGTATTGGTATTATTATTGGCATTGATATTGATATAGATATTGGTACTGATATAGATATTGGTACTGATATAGATATAGATATTGATATTGGTATTGATATAGATATTGATATTGATATTCGTATTGATATAGATATTGATATAGATATTGATATTGATATTGATATAGATATTGATATTGTTATTGATATTGATATAGATTTTGGTATTGATATTGATATAGATATTGATATTGATATTGGTATTGATGTTTGTATTGATATTGATATAGATATTGATATAGATATAGATAGAGATATTGGTATTGGTATTGATATTTGTATTGATATTGATATAGATATTGATATAGATATAGATATAGATATAGATATTGATATTGATATTGGTAGTGGTATTGATATTATTTTTGGTATTGATATAAATATTGATTTTGGTATCGTACCGGTATTGATATTGATATTGATTACATATTAGTACTCATAATTACATGAGGTTATCTCCTCGGTTCTTTGTTAAGATATTTGTTTCACTGGGCACCATGTCCTATGTCATTGAGATCCTCACATTTCTACTTATACAAGGATCGCCATGCAACTGGACGTTCGGTACCAGAAGTGGATGAGAAACAAGACTACAAGCTTATTTTCGGTTCTCAAAATGGCACACACACTATCCTGAGATTCATCCGCCCGCTTGATCTCTGTAATAAAGAGGATCGGCCAATTACGGTGAGTTATCACGATTGTTATAACATTATAACGGTATGGACTTGAAACACATATAGGTATAGGTCGCTACTAACGCTTCTAACAATGTTACAACATTAGAATAGGAGCAATTGAGGAAGGTCTTTGTGCATTTCTGTCCAATATATGTATTTTGGAAAATGGGGGAGGGGGAGGGAGATTTTGATATTTCTTTGTCAGGTTGAAATTTAATTTTCAAAAAGGCACCAAATTATCAAGTGCGCATTATTTCATCTCAGAAAGATAGGAAACACCATTAAACACAAGAAAATATGACTATTTCTTTGAACGAACTATTAGAGTAAGGCGGCTCGAAAAAGTAGATCTCCAGAGAGGTTGACAGAAATGCTTTTCTGCAATGAAATGTCAAATTAAATATTTTGTATGCTAAATATCACCAAATTTCACTAAATTATGATGCTTCTTTGAAGTTTATACATGTTATGGACGATATTGTCGGCATGCCTGTTTGGGCGTATGCATATTACTGACATGTGATGGGTCACCTTGTTTGAAAAAGAAGCACGCTCTGTCACATTCCGAACTGTGTGAAATGGAAGCGCCAAATTCGATGTCAACTGATGGGCTGAAAAGTACGTATCTAACTGTGTATTTGTGGAAAATTTGAATTTGAAATCTGCTATAGTGTATTTTCTATTGAATTATATTTATTTCGTTATGAAGCCGAAGGCAAAATGACGAGATTTCAGCGGTCATTTATGTACACGTGCAGAATCGAAAATGAATGTACGGCCACGTGCTTCAGGCGAAATGGATAAGTTTGCTCGTAGGTTCTCCAAAACTTTATAGTTGGGTCATTTTATTTATCCTTTTGCTGGCGTGTTAAAGTATTTATTTTCTGAAAGTCGCTTCGTGGAATTGTTTATCATTTCGTTTTTGCTTCACAAAGGTATTGAAAACATTTTTTCCAAAAAAAAAACAAAAAAACAATTAGAAATACATTTTTTGTCATTTCATGTCTCATGGTATCATTGTGTCATAGGCCCCGTGGGGCTTCCAGGGATTGACCTGGGATGTCGTTGTTCACACCGCAGGTTATGGTAGAATAGGCCGATATGACTGAAATATAGTTGAAAGCGACGTTAAATCATATTTACTCACTCACTCACTCATAGTGTCATAAAATTTTGTCATTATAATGATGCTGGGCGATTTTGGAAATTAAGACTTGGCACAATTTTTCGAAAATCTCAAAGATCCTGCCTATGCCTAATACTAGAAACCATGATGGCATGATGGTTGAGACCTAGATTGTCCGGTGGCTAAGAGCCCATCTCCTGTCTTCTAACCAAACTATGATATTTTTGTTTCTGATTTGCAACTAAAGGACACTAATCCACAGGACATTATCAGCCATCACATTTGACCGATTCTATCTTGCCAGAAACTCTCATGTATCTATGTTTTGCGTCGTACGAGTTGTGTGAATAGGATTTTTCGATTTTTTTGAACGACTGTATACCTGATCTAGAACTTAAGATGAATTGGATAAAGCGATGGCCAGGCGCCGTCATATTCAAATTATTAACTGTAGCAGTGTTGTTATGTTTAGGTGTGCATAGGTTTGCTTCTAATTACAGACCGACACAATTCGTTTGATCTGGGCCTATAACCCCCAAGATCCCGACCTTACAGGACGTCCTTCTTACCACGGAGAAAAGAGAGGGACCAAAAGTCTCTACCTTCTCGACTTCCAGACGGAAGAGCTACCTTTGCCCTCAGAGACGAGTGAAATTGACTTTCTCATGTCCAACGTAAGTAGATATACATGCATCAAACCACTGGAGTTATCGACTTGACAGCTGTCTTCTTGGGAACACGATATTCCAAGACGGTTTATAGCCTGGCTTTCTAATTATAAGTCATACCATTATGCAGCTGGAGATGTTTAAGACTTGCGATATTTTTTTAAGGATTAAAGCTAGGGTCTCCCGATTCATATTTCAAACTCTTGCTGACTAGAAGCGTATCCAGGTTGACGGACAATGATCTATTTTTTCGAGATCATATATATGAAGAAATAAAGCCAGATTTTCCATACGAATACTATGTATGCATCTGGCGATGGTCCAGAAGTGTATTAAATAATGTCCTATTTTGTATCGGTCAGATTATATTTAGTACGATATTTCATGAATGATTATATTTACATTGTCCAACTTTATACCACATATCCAACTGATGATGGACCAGAAATCTATTGAATATGACTGAACTTGACCTATTTCTCAAGGTGAAATTCTGTCCGTTAAGTCCAAAACCTTTAAACTCGTGTTCCACATGCGAGTAAGTGAGAATAGGCCAAGAACGTGTTGGAGATCTACAGTACCAAGATCAAATTACTTGCAGTATGAAGAGGTATTTAGAAGACTATATTTAGATCCAGAAATCCGGACAAGCTCTACCAGAACCTTAGCGCTAACCGTTCTCGTCTGTATAACCAAATCAGGCGAATTGTCCGAGGACAATTTATAACCAAGGAAGTGATACTATAAGTTATACCAGTCTTGCGTGGGTATAAAAAGTCTGGTATTTCGTCGAGAATATCAATATTTTCACGAACCCGCAGGGCGCGTGACAATATTTATTTTCGAGACGAAATACCAGCAACCTGTAACTATCTGGGTCATCTATACGCTGTAAGACTGACCCTGGGATCGTGTGTATCCATTCTCAGCCTACTTTCGGCAACTGCAAGAGGGAATTTCCTGAAATCAATACCACGTGACTTCGTTAGCCAATCAGCTAAAGTCTACCGACGTAACCCCAACGTAGCCCGCCATTTTCGAGTCATGTGCTGCCCTACTTGTTCAAAATTACAGATCTACAACGCCTCTTGGGTGATACGAAAGTTATTCATATCTATATCTTTTGTAAGCCCATGCAAGTTTCCAAAGTGGTATGAAAACCTGTAATTTATCAGATTTCTCCAGTCTGTTCTCCGCCGGATGAAGGCCGAACAGAATCCGGTAAAGTACCGTACCGGATATCGCTCCACGATAATAGAGACACACGATTCGCAAGCCATCTTATGGACGGCGAAGTGTACGGAAATGGAAATACCAGACTGTATACCCACGCAAGACTAGTATAAAAATCGACCATAGAGGTCCATGTCCCCCGCTAGCAGCACCAGTTATGGTGGATTACATCCTCTATGGTCGATTTGTTTTGGTCGATGATATCTCATATCATTGATGAAGAGTATGATTTGAAAATGGAGAGACGGCGGCCATATTAGATTACGCACATTGCTGAAAAACAATCCCAACCGTCCTCTCACCAATGTCAAGGCTCACCCCAAGTTTGAAGTTGATCGGTTAAATCGTACTCCAGTTATTGTCCGGACAAGATCCAACTGCTTATAATCCAATATGGCTGATGGCGGCCATATTAGATTACGCACATTGCTGAAAAACAATCCCAACCGTCCTCTCACCAATGTCAAGGCACACCCCAAGTTTGAAGTTGATCGGTTAAATCGTTCATGAGTTATTGTCCGGACAAGAAAATCTAAGATCCAACTGCTTATAATCCAATATGGCTGACGGCGGCCATATTGGATTATGTACATTGCTGAAAAACAATCCCAACCGTCCTCTCACCGATGTCAAGGCACTCCTCAAGTTTGAAGTAGATCAGTTAAATCGTACTCCAGTTATTGTCCAGACAAGATCCAACTGCTTATAATCCAATATGGCTGACGGCGGTCATATTAGATTACGCACATTGCTGGAAAACAATCCCAACCGTCCTCTCGCCAATGTCAAGGCACACCCCAAGTTTGAAGTTGATCGGTTAAATCGTTCACGAGTTATTGTCCGGACAAGAAAATCTCACGTAATCACGGAATTACGGAATTACGGACACCGGTGTTTCTAAGCCCCCCCCTACTAAGTAGCGGGGGACAACAAATTTATCACATGGAAGAGTCATTTTCCTCGTGGGTGTAACATATCACCAGCCTGACAGAAAGATCCTATGTCGGACATGCAGCGTTGATTCCTTTTCATCTGTTTCGCGATGAGCAGTGAACTGGATTAGCTGGTATTCTGTCGTTCATGTTTATGTGGTATAGAAAGATTCCGATGATAATTTATTTCTTACCTTCGTCCACAAATATGAAATTTCCCTCACACAAATTGTCGCAGAGGCGATACTCGCGAGCACAAACTCGCGCAGACAAATTCGCCTGAAACAGTCTTTGTCTGCAGGTGTTGCACGTGCGTCATTGACTGCGTTGGTATATGAGAATTCTCAATTGGTATACAAGCTGTGGTCAACTGAGACTTGCAATACGGTCCAATACACTAGGCCAATCAACCAATCAGAACCCTACAATTTGCTCTGAAATGTGATAATGTCTCGTACATTACACTTCACATAACGAGTTGGAAATGCAGTTAGATAACAGAAATACTGTTTAGTGGTAGACATTTGACGATAGGTTCATCATGATGTTTGGCCAGAAACATTGATACTGTTGACTGCTTCAATCTTACAAGAAATTAGTTTGCATTTATATTGATAGTTTATTTGATGCCCATTTGAAAGTTTGTGTTAGGCTAGAGATAACGACCTCTCTAAAAAGAAGGTAAAAAGAGTCGTTGAATATATTGAAGTACGGTAAGCATAAACGACATTGTGAATTAGGGTTTTTGATTATGAAAGTGGAAATTCTTCATGAACGACGACTAGTTATTGAATGGCTGGCATGACTCTTGTATCTTATTTAGAAATTTCCATCTCACCTTAGAGGCGGTTGCGAAAATACAGCTTAATATGGTTTGGCCGTATATAGATAATATATTTTTTTTTTGTCATCCGCAGGTGGCCATTCCGTCTGACCAAGACACTACGTATTGGTGCCAGCCTTTTCAGGTGCCAAAGTTTGATCGAAAAGTTCACGCGATAAAGGTAAGATTTAGGTATAAACTTCGATATTAAGGGCTTCTTGTTCATAAAACTAATAAAATTCATGTATTTAAGAAAAACGCCCGTTCTACACGTGTAGCACTATATAGAACAACTGAATTGGTTTATTGTTCATAAATGTGAAAATCCTGTATCTTTGATTATTCATATTCTCAAGATCCGTGTCACAGCCTTCATCAGATACGCGCACATTTTTTTTATGACAGCCGCAATTCAACAAATAATATTTTCATGATAAATATGTATTTTTCTAATTATCACGCTACTTTTAGACACGCAATCCATGAAGAAATTTTGAAAAAAATAGAAAATACATAGTCAGCGCTGTACATATAGATATCGTTTTATCTAGTGGTGGCATTTAAACTGTAAATCCCAACCGTAATATTTGTTTACGTAGTTAAAAGAAGTAACGAAGCACGAGCGGCATTTCTTTTTGAATTTCAAGTTAAATCGCGGAAAGTTTATTTGCCGAAATGTACTTTGTGACCCATGGCTAAATCACACGCAGATTCTTGTTTTACCTTTCACAGTATGAAGTCTCATCCGTACCGCCCTTTTGCTTTCAAGCAGTGAAATGATAAAAAAAATACTGCTAGCGGACCATATAACCATCTCTGTCAGCGAAAAATTAATTGCTCCAGCAATTGAACTGAGAACACGCAAATTCGGTTGCAGATGAGAGTAGGAAGCAGAATGGGTATCTATTGAATACATTAAATATCCATTGAACACAATGGGCATCCATTAATCCTATCTGACCTGAGCGATTAGAGGTGTACCACAGCCTGGGGGGCGGTGGCGGAAAGTGTCCCCTTAAATATTTTTGCTATTCCTAAGGCTAGAGGGCTGAAACTTACCACATTATATCTTCGGGTCAAGCGCTACAAGTAAAAATCCAAGATGGTCATGATGACGTTACAGTAACGTCATTTTCAAAAAAGACATGTTTTGGACGATTGTTCGGTCAGATTTTTCGAATTTTTTATTTATGTGTTTTCTTCGCAATAACTGCATGATAAGTCTCAGTCTCGTCGCCAAGGGTACTGAGTGTGAAAAGCAGACCATTTACAAGATTACTTCCGGTCTTCACTGTACTCAAGGGTTGTCAGCAAGGTAGATGGAGTTACTCAACTCCGTATCTTTCTCTTACACAGGTTGAGCCAATAATAACGCCTGGCCATGAATCAGAAGTGCACCATATTCTGGTATACGGTTGTTTCCACCCTGTTAACGATAGTTACACCACGGGACATGAGTGTTACACCAGAAACATGCCCCAAGATTGGTGGGGCTGCACGGGCACTATGTTTGCTTGGGCCATTGGAGGAGGGGTGAGTATTCATCTCCCGTCTAAGTCGAGTCAAACCTAAGTAACTAGTAATTGCGTAGGTGGGCTTACCATTGGATGCCATAATTTCTCTTAGAAGCCGCAGCACCAGCTACGACTGAAGCCAGCCGATATAGAATGGAAGCGGAAGATTCAGTTGAAGTGCAGTGTAACTTTTTGAGTTTAAGACGTTCTAGCAGGAAGTGAGCTCATCTGGATTATGTTGATTTATTATTATCTTCCAATATGTGTTCTTATGTTTGGCTAACATTTCCCTCGGTAGATTGCATCTGAATAGAAAGCTGACGTTACAGGTAAAACGTTAACTACGGTATCACACAGTGGTTGGATGGGCTTGACCTACGTCGTGTATGCGACTAACCACATGACCGAACACTCGACAGACACCAACCACGTGACCAGTGTCTTAATTTTCTAAATCATATTCCCATTTACAGACATTCTATTACCCAGAACATGCCGGCTTTCCTCTCGGTCACGAGGGCGACCCAACCATGTTCCTCATGGAAATGCACTACGACAACCCATCTTTGAAAAAGAGTAAGTAGCCCTCTTATGTTTAACCCTACCTGGCCTGGGGAGGGGGCGAAATGGCCCCCTACCAAACTTTCTGCGCTATCTCCGGAACGACAAAAAATAGAGAGCTAAAACTCCTTGACTTTATAGTTTATCATATTGGGGTCAGTTTGATCCAATTTGCATAACTCCTCGAGCAGAGGATCATGGGTAAATTCAAAATGGCGGCCACGTGGGGTACCAGAAAAGTGATGTTTTTTGTCATGTTTCTTCAAAATTTCTGCTTTTTCGAGATGAAAAGTGGGCAACAACTATTCTATTTCACATCACTGTAATATTTACTAAATTTTCATGCAGTTTTTGCGGAAAAATTGGATGAATAAAAAATTCGGAAAATCTGACCGATTTTTCACATAATTTTTCTCGTAGAGCTTGACCCGAGGGTATAGTGTGGTAAGTTTCAGCTCGCCAGATAGGGTTAATGAGTTCTATCTTACACATCTGGGATTGGTGCAAACTGTCATACGAAATGGATCTTTCGATTATTGATCGGAAATTGTTTTATGGACGACGGCTGAATATTGAATGTCGACTCTGACCCTTGCTATCAGCCCTTGGGTAACCTCCGAACAGCTATTGACATGGACCATACACATCACCAAACATCACCAACCGATCTACTCTGAGATTCTAGGACTCTAGTGAACTTAATTAGATATACACAAGTATACACCATACACTTTAAGATATGTAGCCTTGTTGGAAAATCTCTCAGTAACGAGAACTTGTCAGGATATTTAAAATTTCAGAAACAAGTTGAAATATTATTTATCAGCATTTTAACCCAAGTGTAATTTTAAATCATGCATCGTTTGTGTCGAAGGACTCTTTTGTCATTTTCATGTGGGAAATTTGTTTTAATTTTGCTCTACAGACCTGATCGACTCATCTGGTCTCCGGGTTACCGTGACTCCTCAGTTAAGAACGTACGACTCTGGTGTGATAGATATGGGGGTGATTGTAGGAGATGCACAAGTTATCCCCCCAAATGTCCCCAGTTTCCGCTCAGATGGTCACTGCTTCCCGGAATGCCTGATTGAGGTATGACATATTGTGGTTCATCGAAGCAAATGAAATCTGATATTCGGTATTGTGTTTCGAGGACTTATGAATTTCAGACTTTACACAAATGGATAAATTCTTTGAACCAACCAGGCAAAATTCACATAGAGTTTTAGATGACAAAGGTGAGTGGAGTGGAAGAGTTCTGGAGACGTAAATTCGCAAATGCTGGACGACCGTTTCGGACAAGATCCCAACAATTTTGGAAACCAGGAATTTTGTTCGTCCACCTGTACATCTATAACTGAAAATACTGGAATATAACAGATATATACTCTATATATTATAGAGTAATAAGGTAATACCCTCGAATCCCTGTTCGTGTGACGGACCACATTTGTGTTTGTCAATTTCTTATTTCACACTATCTCTCGTTGGATTCCTATCAATTTTTAAATATGACATAAACCGATAAGTTGGCTTCATGAACAATTCCCCTAATTCCCAGTTCTCCATGGCAAGCTGTAGAGAGAACGTAATTCTCCAAGACTAGTTATAAGTACTATGTGGATTATACGGTTATAATACAGAGAATATAGAGCATGTATTTTTTAAGATCTGCATTAACGAGAAATAGCTACTACAGCTCCCTCTCTTTTCTCCTCAATTCCTGAACGCTGGATATTTCTTTGTCTGACCATGCTTCTGATATCGTATCGGATGGATTTTACCCAGTATAATGTTGACCATCTGAAGAACAAAGATACATGTACTCTGCCAATTTTGTTTCTTTGGCGCTGGTGACATTCGCCTGTATGGCACTTTCCAAGTTTTCGTCATCTTACGAGATTCTTATTACGGTTAGCTAGTGTTTTTTTTTACAGCAACCAAGTTGCAACAGAAGGCATTACAGCGTGCTTCTCACTAAATGTTATCCCAAATCCCCCATCTGAAAATGACGATTTGACACCGAGAAATATAATGCGTGATTGTGGTATTTTGAACTATTTAGCATTATACTACATTTGCTGTACAGCATTGAATATGTATATTTTACTGATTAACTCACTTTTATTGACTTCTCTTCTCTCATTCTTCCTGTTCCATATAAGGCGATGGGTAACCAGACCGACGAACTCAAAATATTTGCTGCAACCCTCCACTCTCATTTACTCGGACGAGCGATGCGCCTGCGTCATTTCCGGGCCGGTTATGAACAAAAACAAATAGCTTCCGACGAGAGTTACGACTTTAATTTTCAAGAAATGGTGATGTTGAAAGAAGAAGTAACCATTTTGCCGGTAAATATTAGTATTATCTTTCATTCAGATATTTGATATGTTCCTGCTTTCGAGTAGTAGGACAGTCCCCCCTATAAAATCGTTAACCCTATTTGGGACCTGAGACCTGTTCAGACCTGGAGGAAGCTTTTCAGCCCCCTCCCTCCAAAATATTTTTCTTATCCCTTCAGCTGGAGACCTGAAACTTACCACACTATAGCTCTGGTTCGAGCTCTACCAGAAAAGGTAAAAATGTCCAGAATGGCCTCCCGATGACGTCACAATTACCACGATTTTTTGAGCAGATTTATGTGTCGCAAAAAGTAGCCTACATGATATATTGGTAAATAATAATTTGATATGAAATAAAATAGCTTTTGTCCACTTTTTCTCTCAGAAAAGGTGAAATTTTGAACAAAATGACGAAAACATCACTTTTCTGGTACCCATATGGCCCCTGATTCAGCTGTTTTGAGTTTACTCATGATGCTCTGCTCGGGAGGTTATGCAAATAGGCTCTAAATGACCCCAATATGATAAACTATAAAGTCACTGAGTATCATCTCTCAAGCCTCAAGGCCTGCTAGGTCGAAGTTCTAACGATTGACCGTTCGACGGCTCATAGCAACATGCTTTGAGACACTTGCAGACCTTCGAACTTATTTCTCGATACATTGACGTTAATTGACCAGGTGCAATATATCTGGTAGATTCGGGTAGATTATTAGGCAGGATTTCAAAAAGGTTCCACAGAAAATCTCAATGGATCAACGCAGTCGTGAAGAGAAAAATGAGTAGACAGCTCCATGCAAGTGACATAGATATCAAATATCAAGAGTCCAACACAAACACCAAGACAACAAAATGGCCGTGGTATGATTTTGAAGACTGTATCCCGGTCATACTCTGGCTGTGCACGGAGATCCAACACTAGTATACAAAAGACCTAACATGCATTTGAATGCAAGGCTCTCACATGACCACTAGCACATGCATTAACGGAATGACATAGAAGTTAAAATGTCGTGCCAGAGAAAGGGTTAGAGTTGCCTAACCCTAACTTCTGTCCCTAACCCTAACTCTCATCGTGTTTGCTATTGAGAACAGATTGGAGGAACCGCGAATGTATATGGCTTTCCTTTACCCTTGTCGAACTAGCTTCTTTTGCATCGCTCCGTTGACTGAAATCGTTGCATTTCTTCGCAAGAACCAATTGATACCAGACATGCCAGAGGAGACATACATACGATATAAGCAGGTCATACTGAATTACCATTCAACCTGAATTACAGGTTCCATACAGACAACTCCTCAACGAATCGTTGAAAAACGTTTATGTGATTGCTGAGTAGTTCAACGTTTATGTAATTGCTGAGTAGTTCAACGTTTACGTAATTGCTGAGTAGTTCAACGTGTATGTAATTGCTGAGTAGTTCAACGTTTATGTAATTGCCGAGTAGTTCAACGTTTATGTAATTGCAGAGTAGTTCAACGTTTATATAATTGCTGAGTAGTCCAACGTTTACGTAATTGTTGAGTAGTTCAACGTTTATGTAATTGCTGAGTAGTTCAACGTTTATGTAATTGCTGAGTAGTTCAACGTTTATGTAATTGCTGAGTAGTTCAACATTTATGTAATTGCTGAGTAGTTCAACGTTTATGTAATTGCTGAGTAGTTCAACGTTTATGTAATTGCTGAGTAGTTTGTGTCAGTTATCATGGTTATGAACGTTTTCAACAGGTTCTCTAGGCTGAAGATCTGAACCAATAGATTATCATCAGCGACACCCGGAACATCTGTGAAATATATGTATATCCGTGGACTTTTTTCTCTATTCTAGGGCGATCATTTCATTATGGAATGTAACTACAGCTCTATAGGCAGAAGAAACATCACATACGTGAGTATGGTCACTTTCTTTGTTATCAGCTTATTGTGAGAACGCAATAGTCGTCAGTTTCTTCAGAGCTACGGACTGCATATGTATGTGTGGAATAGAGAGTAAATTATTATAGAGAAGATAGCTTATGTTGCTGCCTGTCTATTTTCCAAAAATCCCATTTAAAGTCGAATTCATGAGTAACCAAATGCCAAGTTTTGTCTATTAGTTTACATATGGTATTTCTGGTCGCATACTAGTATTTAACTCCATTAAGGGAAGCCACGTCGCACGCCTTCTTTAGATACAGAGAAGCCTTGTAGCTTTCTGGAAATAGTATCGCCGCAAATATGTTTCAACAAGAAACTGTTCAAATCGGAAGAATTTTATTAGCGAATTACCGTATCCATTTCCCTGAATAAGGTACATGTGTAAAATGCTTATTGTCTCGTGCTTCGATTCACAGGGAGGTTTGAGTACTCGACATGAGATGTGCCTGGGCTTCGTCTTGTACTATCCAAAGATAGCGCTGACCAATTGCGACTCCTCGCCCACCAGACCGTACATGGCCGAGTTTTTAGGAGCAACCGCTGAGTGAGATAAATTTTTATTGAATTTTAATTTGTTTTTTATTCAGAATACATATTTATAGAGGTATTACTCGATGTAGATCAATATTACGGCCTTTAAGGAAGTTAGGTATGACCACAATCGGATTGATTCACGCTATATGAAAGATTGAATATATATTTTTTCCTCTTTTCCTCTTACATATTTACACTAATCCTATCTGGCCTGACCTTTCCGGGCCTGTCCAGGCCTGCAAGGGGGTAATGTCCCCTCCCCCTAATTATTTTTCTTTCTCCTTGAGCTAAAGGGCTGAAACTTGCCACACTATACCCATAGGTCACGCTCTATGCGAAAACGTAGAAAAAACCAAGATGGCCGCTTTGATGAAGTCACAGTGACGTCATTTTCAAAAACGGAATTTTCTGGTCGATTTTTCGGTCAGATTTTCCGAATTTTTTATTTATGCAATTTCTCCACAAAAATTGCATGATAAATTAGTAAATATTAATGTGATTTGAAATAAAATAGTTTTTGCCCATTTTTCATCGCAGCAAAGCAGAAATTTTGAAGAAATAGGGCGAAAACATCACTTTTCTGGTATACCACGTGGCCGCCATCTTGAATTTACCCATGATCCTCTGCTCGAGAATTATGCAAATAGGCTCAAAATGACTCCAATATGATAAACTATAAAGTCACGGAGTTGCAGCTCCCCGTGTTTTGTCGTTCCGGATATAGCGCAGAAAGTTTGGTAGGGGGGCCATTGTGCCTCCCCCTCCCCCCAGGCCAGGTAGGGTTAAATTGTTATTCTTCTCAGTCTAACCCTGGTAACATGTATTTGTGTTTGCCTCTTACTGTAACAGTAGTGTTCGGAGTCAACATACTAGTCATACTACTATAAATATATTGCTCTATCCATGTATGTATGTTTGTATGTCTGTATTAACAAATAGTAAAAAAACAAAGCAAAACAATACTAGCCATTGTGCTAATACAGCATACTAAATGTGAATCTCGTTATCCAGGCCATGGGGCATTTTGACCAGCCCTCCGGAACACGCCGGGAAGTACTGGACCCAAGTCATGGAGGAAACTGTCGACTGGAATGATAAATCTGTTGTACGGAGCTTCCAGGAGCATATTTCCAAAGAAGACGTTGAAGGATTTCAACCTCAATGTACCCAGGGGTCGATAGTATATCCTGTAAGTCTTTTCTCTCTATAGTAAATCCTGTAAGTCTGTTCTCTCTATAGTATATCCTGCAAGTCTGTTCTCTCTATAGTATATCCTGCAAGTGTGTTCTCTCTATAGTATATCCTGCAAGTGTGTTCTCTCTATAATATATCCTGCAAGTCTGTTCTCTCTATAGTATATCCTGTAAGTCTGTTCTCTCTATAGTATATCCTGTAAGTCTTTTCTCTCTATAGTATATGCTGTAAGTCTGTTCTCTCTATAGTATATCCTGCAAGTCTGTTCTCTCTATAGTATATCCTGTAAGTCTGTTCTCTCTATAGTATATCCTGTAAGTCTGTTCTCTCTATAGTATATCATGTAAGTCTGTTCTCTCTATAGTATATCCTGTAAGTCTGTTCTCTCAATAGTATATCATGTAAGTCTGTTCTATCTATAGTATATCCTGCAAGTCTGTTCTCTCTATAGTATATCCTGCAAGTCTGTTCTCTCTATAGTATATCCTGCAAGTCTGTTCTCTCTATAGCATATCCTGCAAGTCTGTTCTCTCTATAGTATATCCCGCAAGTCTGTTCTCTCTATAGTATATCATGCAAGTCTGTTCTCTCTGTAGTATATCTGTAAGTCTGTTCTCTCTATACTATATCCTGTAAGTCTGTTCTCTCTATAGTATATCCTGCAAGTCTGTTCTCTCTATAGTATATCCTGTAAGTCTGTTCTCTCTATAGTATATCATGCAAGTCTGTTCTCTCTATAGTATATCATGTAAGTCTGTTCTCTCTATAGTATATCCTGCAAGTCTGTTCTCTCTATAGTATATCCTGCAAGTCTGTTCTCTCTATAGTATATCCTGTAAGTCTTTTCTCTCTATAGTATATCCTGTAAGTCTGTTCTCTCTATAGTATATCCTGCAAGTCTGTTCTCTCTATAGTATATCCTGTAAGTCTGTTCTCTCTATAGTATATCCTGTAAGTCTGTTCTCTCTATAGTATATCATGTAAGTCTGTTCTCTCTATAGTATATCCTGTAAGTCTGTTCTCTCTATAGTATATCATGCAAGTCTGTTCTCTCTATAGTATATCCTGCAAGTCTGTTCTCTCTATAGTATATCCTGCAAGTCTGTTCTCTCTATAGTATATCCTGCAAGTTTGTTCTCTCTAGAGCATATCCTGCAAGTCTGTTCTCTCTATAGTATATCCTGCAAGTCTGTTCTCTCTATAGTATATCCTGTAAGTCTGTTCTCTCTATAGTATATCCTGTAAGTCTGTTCTCTCTATAGTATATCCTGTAAGTCTGTTCTCTCTATAGTATATCCTGTAAGTCTGTTCTCTCTATAGTATATCCTGCAAGTCTGTTCTCTCTATAGTATATCATGTAAGTCTGTTCTCTCTATAGTATATCCTGCAAGTCTGTTCTCTCTATAGTATATCCTGTAAGTCTGTTCTCTCTCAAATATCTGTAACCTTATATAATCACAAGTCGTAAAGTTGGTGGAGAAGAGGAACAACTGTGAGCGATCCAGTCAAATTATATCCGAAAGACCACACTAAATAGTGAAAACTGTTATGCTTGATGTAAATTATATCTTGCGTTGCGACGTTTACCAATTCGATTACAGTAAGAAAGTACAATACTATATCGATTGGATCTGTGAGATGGTCCCACCATTCCATTTCACTGTACAAGTCAAAACGTGTGACCTGAATTTATCATTCCTGAAGATAAACGTGCATGATAGATCGCAACCGTATATGGTCAGTGATGTATGACTGATCATACTATTGTAACTTATCGGTACCTGGTCTAAGTATCATTAATTTACGTACCCACCTACCATCCTACCATCACCATATGGTCGAGTGCTGCGTTTGCACTCAGTGCTCGCTATAGATTTTCATCTGTCAATACCCAAGTCACAAGTATGGCAGAGCGCAGTCAATTGGAATATGATACTATTTGATTTTTTTCAAAAACACCGCGTCCACATATTGCCGACAATGCCTAAACATTCGCGAAGTCTCAATAACGCATAAATTCCATTCTAATGCTGGCCCTATTTAGAATTTAGAATAATTATTTTGAGAAGACTAACGCAGAAATACTAAGATTGCTTGTTGTCAGATCCTCTAACCGATATTTCTCAGTGCGTAAATCATTCTGGGGATACAAGCGTCAAATACGACATACACTAGCTAACTGCCACATGCCACATCGCCCTTATAACCGAAATACCCTTTTCCCCACGACACTAGTAACACCAAAATCTCATTCGCAAGACCCCAAACAAATCTCACCTACATGTACGAGTCGTATTCCACAACTAGAGACAAGTTACAACACGGGTCATAGAGCCTTCCTGGCGGCATATAATTTCGACCCCAAGCAGCCTGTGATGATTACTAAGCGCTATCGACAGCTCTTTCCCCACAGGCTGTAAATTAAGTCATTGCGCATACTCGGCCACAGCGCCATCCAGAGACGTAAAGTGGTCAATTCCAAGCCCACTGTATAAAGTAGTGTATTGGATACTATGGTGTCATTACAGCGGTTTGGTTGGTTATGAACTCCGAGTTCTGGGTGACGATTAAATATATCACCACGACAGGTTGTATTACCGTTGAGATAATTGGTACATTTTTTATATTTGCAGATAAACGGTAAAACAATGAAACTTCCAAAGAAATTGTGGACGCGGGAGGCGCCAAAGACCTGCGGTGTGGCTCGATCACTGGGGACTGACAGCTTAACCCTCCTGGGATTCTTGGCCGTAATTGGTGTCATTCTAAACTTTGCTAATTAAGGAACTGTAATCAAGATCTTGAGAACAAAATAAATAACATTTTCAGCAGCAAACCAAATTGCCTCTCGATTGATTTTAATCGAATATATTGTAGTAGAATCCCTTCAATATTAAGTGTCATAAAACGATAATTTGATCAATGTGGGCTAGTGATGAAAGTGATATTTATTGCGTATTAGAAATGTATTAGGGTACGTCACAGTAAAATCCTCTAAAGCGGTGTACCGACGGTACATGTTACACGACGTGTCAAAGTGCACATGTATATGAGTAGCAAGCTTCAGAACCGAATCAATAATCGAAAGACCTATTTCTTTGGACAATTACATGTAGCACCTATTCCAATTGTGTATGAAATAAAAAAAAAAAAATAAAAACACAAGCAAGAGAAGCGTGAATAATTTACTTAAAATCCCAATCACCGACCATTATGCTTTATCGTATATTTTCCTTGGTTCCTTCAGTCGTTCTTGGATCAACAAAACTCAGATTCCAGGTGGCTGTTCATGATCGCTACTTGGAGTCTGGTCAGGACGCTCAGTACGAAAGGATCCACAAACAAGATGGGAAGCAATCAAAAAACGCATTGAAGGATGTTCGATGCCTGGCGTCAGAATGGTCTCATGAGTTCGCGAATATTTGATCTTATTTAATGTTTCATCTCAGAAAACTCAATGGGCTACACCGCGCTGACCCGTAATCTGGGTGCTGTTCTCACAAACCGAACACGGAGACTCCTTAAGTCAACCTTTCCTGAACGTTATGAGAATGCGACAAGATCTTAAAACTGAAAACCGTCCGAAAAACGGCCTGGTTGTATTCAAAAATTTGCAGTTTATGTCAACGGAGAGGGAATATGCATTGATTGATTGTCTGACAAAGCAAGCCTCGGCGATAATCATCTCCGGGGGATGAAATATACCATTGAACATGTTGAATAGCGAGGTTAACGATCCAAGTTAAATCTTCTGTCGGGATTAAGAATTTAACCTAACTTGTACAGAATGATAGTCAGTTCTGAAGCTATTGAGAAAATTTGGAAAGTCGCTTTAGAAAAAATCCCCTCGCTTTCTTTGGGCCATAGTGATCACATTTCAACACCATATCACCTCGTTTACAGCCGGCGAAGGTCGTATATGGGGAATTGAAAGCCATCTCCTTTACTCTTCACATAATGGATCATTACAACGTGACATCATTGAATACATTATGTAGGAGTAAAGATAAAATAACTTTTAAGATACCGTCACCGATATCTGACTGGGCTCATCAGTTGTCAAGCACCTGTTGACATGTCTCCTGACACCACCTTTCTGTCTTGGGTCATCAGTTGTCAAGCACCTGTTGGCATGTCTCCTGCCACCACCTTTCTGACTGGAGTCATCAGTTGTCAAGCACCTGTTGGCATGTCTCTTGCCACCACATTTCTTACTGGAGTCATCAGTTGTCAGGCACCTGTTGGCATGTTTCCTGTCACCATCTTTTTTGACCGGGGTCATAAGATGTCAAGCACCTGTTGGCATGTCTCCTGTCACCACTTTTCTGACTGTGGTCATCAGTTGTCATTCACCTGTTGGTATGTCTCCTGCCACCATCTTTCTGACTGGGGTCATCAGTTTTCAAGCACCTCTTGGCATGTCTCCTGCCACCACCTTTCTGACTGGGGTCATAAGTTGTCAAGCACCTGTTGGCATGTCTCTTGCCACCACCTTTCTGTCCGGGGTCATCAGTTGTCAAGCACCTGTTGGCATGTCTCCTGTCACCATATTTTTTGACTGGGGTCATCAGTTGTCAAGCACCTGT
>JAVTVY010004166.1:0-41574 GCA_036873755.1 Hanleya hanleyi | reverse complement strand
AATTTTCACTGAAGATGTACTGGGAAAATAGCTCTCGCGCAATTGATATTAAAATCAGTAGTTCAAAGCTTTTAAGGTCACATTACCCCAAAACAGAATGTAACATTATCCAGTCTATAAAAGAGACATGTTTATTTTAGGTCAAATGTCAAGGTCATGACCGTCCAAGATGCCCCGATAGTTTTTATTCAACAAACTTCGCAATTCTTCACAACTGTGTTGTCCACTAGATGCTGAAGTTCTAAACATCTTTATATTTCGAGGTCAACATGTTAAAAATCAACGACACATCACCCCAAAACTGAATCTTGCTTCTCTGGACTGTATCTTGAGATAAAATTCGCTCGATATCATGGTTCTTCAAAGTACAGATATTTTCAGCCAAATATTGAGATAAATCGATCGCCTTGATTACTACACAATGCAAATGTAGCTATACTTGGACATAAGACTTCATGGTTATAATACATTGGTAAATAGTGTCATGGATGGAATATAAGGTCATTGCAGGTCATTCGTTGCTACTTCGAATGTCTGAGAATATTAAGTGATCATAAAGACACACCCATCGGAGAATATGTGAGTTCACTGAACTGGTTTTGTACAGTGAAGGTTGGTAGGAATAATCATCAACTTTTTTCATATTTTATTTGTATACAGCTGTTTTACTTGCAGGGCCAGCACGAGACTTATACTTCATATGAATTCGGCGGTGAATATCTTTCTTTATGCTGGACGCCTGGGCAATTTTAGGACGGCGTTGAAAATGGACATATCCAAGACGTTACGCTTCTTTCGTATTCAGCGTTAGGACTGGTTATAGGGAATGTGACCTTGTCCGAAAGAGAAAAGGTAGTTTTGATCGTTAATTTTAATCGAAGGTGTCCATTGAACCGAACTATGAGTTTGAATGTAAAAATAAACTTTGACAGGACAGGTCATTGAACAATATTTTGAGCATATCGAGTACGTTATATTTATGATATGTAGCTGATTCAATATTGCACTAATGTATATGTTAATCTTGTTCAATAAGTTTTATACCCTCTCTTGCGAAAGAGGCGTATTCGTGCCTTCACTTAACTATCATATAGAGGACGATGGGTACGAATACACTTGGCTGATCTTTGACATAAGAAGGTTCAATGAACATATCTTTTGATCGTCGTTCAATTTGACTACATTTCACGTACATGTGATAAGACTTAGAAAAAAGGCACTGTGGGCAGTGCCCGAAAGACTGAAAGATTCAAAGAGAGCACTGCGATTTGTATTCACGGATTTATCAGTATGTATAAGGCAAATCATCTCTGCCGCCCTTGCATCATAGACGCACATGTCAGTTAGCTGCTACAGTTTTTAAAGTTGTTATTGTATGTTCACCCACCTACATGTACGTTCAAGATATGTTTCTTTTAAACGCGGGATTTTCGAGAGCTAAAGTGTGAATAATATCTTCACTGCTTTCAGATAAGTAGTCATTTACAATGTTTGATAAAACCTACTCCTGTTAAACGCCTACTTCTTTTCTTATATTATCCGTGATATTTTAAAATACCGAAGTGTTTGTTCGTAAGCTTGAGAGTATCATTTTCAACTTAAGTTTCTACCTCTCGCAATTTAAACATTATATAATGGTGTAAGTCGTTTGGGTAAATTCGACAGATTGATGGACCATTTTGTGGCTGATACCGAATTTCAAGTCCCTGTAATTGGTGATACTCTTGCTTTTGTTATAGTCGGGAACTACTTTAGCTTGTTTAGCTTTAATTTTAGTAGATATAAGTGTAGGGATAAAAGGTCGCCAGTCAACGTCAGGCTCGAGGGTAGTCTCTAGAGCTTTTGTAAATTTTGGAGATAATTCCAGGATATCACCGGTCTCATCGGCGATATTTGATACATCCAGAGTTTTGATTTGCTGTTCTGTCAGTCATGCGAAATACATAAGCGGTAATACTTTCGACATAGTCCGTTCGTAAACATTATTGACATCTATGTAGAATATGTATTTCGTAAGTTGATAGGGGTCATAGTTAGCAGTGTAGGGGTAGGGCTCATTTCCTGAATTGACAGATAACATTTGATGCCGAGGGCCCTGAATTTTGTTCAATATTATGCACTAAAAATCGTCAGCGGTAAGGAACTCTAATACATCCATGTTGTTGGTGTTACCTAGACAAATGGTATATATCCGGAAAACTGCATTTCGCACCTGTCCCAATGAGCATTCCCAACCGGCGTTTGACATTCCAATTTTCCGACGGCGCACATGAACAGCATTAGACGTCTAGTCAGACAAGCACGAAGATAGATCTATACTTATGAAAAGAGATGAAAATACTATCTGGACGCTCACGTAAACAGTTGAGAATGCCGCGTATATCAAATCTCGATCTATAAGAAATACGTCCATTTACTAGTAAATGGTGGAGATATCTTACAAACGCTTTCGTTATTCAACTCAATAAGATCACCAACTTAATTCCAGTTAAACACGATCATGCTTAACTCCAGACTGTATTTCACCATGAAAGAAGACGTAACAGCTATGAAAAATAAAAATATAACCAGCAGTCCCTTTTTCCAGATTTATGTAAGGATATTCATCTGCTGTCCCGAGGTTTTTCCTAACTTACACATTTCTCTCCCCTTATTGTTAGGTCAGCTCTGTTCAGCCTCATTGGTTAGAAAATACTATTAGTTTTCCTTCCTTTTTATGTAATAAATCAGCTGGGCACATCCCAAGAAAAAGGGGTTCCCAATATTTCGCTGGTACTAATGACCTACCTTGTCAGCGAGACGGGTTGTTCGCCTAAAAAATATCGATATCTGGACCCTTGATGAGCGGCTCGAATTTGAGTTACAGCACATTGAAATCCGGATGTGATCAAATATCATCATGGAAACAGCTTGGGGCGGGTCATGAAAGATGGGGAAAAAATTATTTTCTTTCTAAAATGTTGCCAGATTCCTTCCATAATTCTCAAAGTCAATTTATAAGGAAAAAATACCAACCATGCAAATCTTGAGACTCTTTTATGGCCAATCAAATTCACCGGAAGTTCAAATCCTTGGCTTCATCTTCTATACACATAATCTTAAAGTGAAGTCACACCTACAAGTAGACAAAATTGTAAAAGAATTCAACAAAATTGCTACTGTAAACTTGACAGACTATGTATATATATGTGTGATAATATCAAGATTGTATAGTCAAAGACTGAATAATTACAGTGAAAAAAGCTTTTTGCAGTATATTACACCATCAGAAATGACATTTTGTTGGGGGCGAACTGGTCTAATTCCACATATTTTATAATAAAAGTAAAAAAGTTGAAATGTTTTGTGTTTGTTGTTTTGTGTTATCATTCAGTGTTAATATTAAGAAATTCCCCTGGTAATTAACAGGCTGAAGTTATGTAAGAGAAAATCACCCCTCCCCCCATAAATATACTAAATTTGAATCTTTATCATCATTGTTTGGTTTTCTGTCCCTAGAAACCACTTCAATGCCACTTGGCAAGAAAGACCCTTTTATTGTCATGGCATGTGGAGTCAGTAAGATCAAAATTATCAACCATATCAAACTTGATTACACTATTAATCCAGCCTGTTACATAATAGTGTATGAATGGTCACTGACCTTGGTGAGATAAACCATATAAAAGGAGTCAGGGTTTGGATAAATTAAACAGAAACAATTATTTCAGTAAAGTTCAATAGTCTCAGAGATATTTTAGATAGGAAAATTTATTATAATAGGCAAAATGGCCCGAGGAATGAGGAAACGTAGAGTTCGTGGCTTTAAGCAGGGAAATGTGCCACATAGCCTAGGGCAAATCAGAGGAATAGATGAAAGCTCATCTAGCACAGAGAAAAAGTATGTTCGACTTGACAGAGAGAAGTTTGATAGTCATGTCAAGTCTGAAATTGGGGAGGAGAACATCGCATGTATTAGTCTTCAAGATGCAGATATGAACCGATGCAATACAGGGATATTGAGACCAGGACCAGAACTTCCAGCCTTGATTGATGAGTATTGGAGCCTGAGAAGGGGTTAAACCAGGATCCCGAAATCAACACCTACAGATTACTACATATGGGGAAGACGGCAGATCTTTGGAACTCTTCATATAAAGACCATAGGAAGATGACCCCACGTTGCAGAGGGAATCTTCAACGGGATTTACCGAATGAGGTTAACGCTACCTGGCCTACCAAACTTTCTGCGCTATCTCCGGAACAACAAAAAATGGAGAGCTGAAGCTCCGCGACTTTATAATTTATCGTATTGGGGTCCTTTTGAGCCTATTGGCATAACCCCCCGAGCAGAGGATCATGGGTAAATTCAAGATGGCGGCCACGTGGGGTTCCAGAAAAGTGATGTTTTTGTCATATTTCTTCAAAATTTCTGCTTTTCCGCGATGAAAAGTGGGCAAAAACTATTTTATTTCACATTACATTAATATTTACTAATTTATCATGCAGTTTTTGCGGAGAAATTGCAAAAATAAAAAATTCGGAAGATCTGACCGAAAAAGCGGTCAAAAAACTGTGACGTCATCAAAGCGGCCATCTTGGATTTTGTTTTTCTGGCAGAGCTTGACCCAAGAGTATAGCGTGATAAGTTCCAGCCCCCTAGCTCAAGGGGTAAGACAAATAATTAGGGGTGGGGGCATTTCGGCTCCCCCAGGCTTGGACAAGTCCCAAAAAGCCCAGGTCAGATAGGGTTAAGAGGGGCATAGCATACGAAGAAAGCCTAGTCTGTGACAAGTGTTTGTTCCGGCCGGACCGTGCAAAACTCTATGATGAGGTCACCACTGGCAGGACGGGGTCGAATCCTGCGGCACCCAACTACAGACTACAGGTGGCCTTGAGTCACACTAGCATATCTAATACAGAATTTTGTCAGATTCTGAATGCACTGAATATTCCCAGCCCTTCATTACCTGGGATGCAGAAGAGTAGTTCTAGTGTCGGAGAAAAACTTATTGCCCAGAACAAGGCGGACATGCTGGATATCATAGGGGAAATTCAGAGTATGAATCAGGTGAAAAACTTACCTATCAATGCCCCTCTGAATGCAGAGCTGGACTGCCGATACAATAATCCTCAATATTCTGGAATTTCGAAGACGCGATTTCAAGCCGCTACCCAGGTTAGTTTGACGACAGTGGAAAACTCTACAAGACATAAAAGAGTGATTGATTTAGTGACAAAAAATAAATTGTGTCAGACAGCAAGACTGATAGAGAACAAAACAGGTGCTCATGCGACCTGTCCTGACCACAAAGGCACATGTACAGCTAATATACAAAGGCATCATGTCATAGGTGATGAACGACGGCGGGCCACTCAATCCATAACAAATCTCGCCGAGTCAGGGACTGAAATAGAAGATGTTATAACGGATTGTGATGGTGCTTCCTTTCTGGCGGCAAGTGACGCATACTACGAGGGTCAGGTTTCAGTGAAACCCGTACATCAACTAGACACCCGGCACCTCGGAAAGAGTCAGAGGAGTAAAATAAAAAACATGAATTTCAGTGCTGACATGTTCCAAGGTAACACTGCGGAGGAGAGGGAGAGACAGCAAGGTAGATTTGCAGATGACCTAGCAGCACGTTGTCATACAGAACACAAAACAGCACATCAGCATCTCCATCACCGCGAAGAGCGCCTGCGGAATAGGATAACATATGTAATTGATGCCTTAATTCAGTGTTACAAGGGAGACCACTCTCTTTGTAAAAAATACTCTTATGTTTGTACAGGACTCAAGAGAAATAACTGGGTTAAAACAGCTGCTACCTCCCTGCTGGCTTTAAGATCAATTGTTCATTACCTGAAGATGAAGAAAAACTGAGAAAGTGCATTAATTATAGACTGGGACAGGATATCTAAAAAATGACAAAACATATGCTAAATACACAGAAATGTGAGGCAGTGAATCGTGCCATAAGTAAATCGGTTCCAAAAAATAAGACATTCTCTCGCCATTTTGCTGCTCGAACGCACAGTGCCATCAATTCTGTGAACTCTGGAATGGCTAAATCTGTAATAAAACAGTGCGAATTTGTGGGTGCGGCAATTACGCGGGGAGCAAAAGCTGTATGTGGACTGAACGCTAGACAGGTGAGTGATTCAGTCAGTTAATGAAGTTAATGAGGAGGAAGTTGAAGAAAAAGATTATTACTTACTGTTAAAGACATATCAAACAGTGGGGGAAATGACATTTGCTGCAATGGCCCTGATTAACACAGTGCATCCGCTCCAGGTTAATAGCATGTAATTCGAGGGTGAGATGGGAGGGGTTAACGCAGCTCGGTTTATGGCAAATGTGGCTGACATCTAGCGGGCGATCTTCTTGATCTTCTATGGGGAGGTTAAACTCCCTCCTGGTCACGATATATACTGTGACCGGTGAGCCCGAAATTCCTTCCTCCCAACCTCTGGCATCACTACCTGGAGACGGCCATAGCCCCCTGGACTTGTTTTCGTCCTGCACCACAATCGACAGCCAAATTTGCCATAATCCTGGGAAGAATATTTGGAAATTCTCTCCTCATACTTTTTAAACCAAGCATCCATGATTTTGAGACATGTGGAGGAACCTGGTGCAACATTGGGGAGTCTGGGTAAAATTTCCAAAATCTCTAAAGGTTAGAAAATACTGTTAATTTTCCTTCCTTTTTATGTAATAAAGCAGCTGGGCACATCCCAGGAAAAAGGGGTTCCCAACATTTCGTTGGTACTAATGACCTATCCTGTCATAGAGACGGGTTGTTCGCCTAATAAAATATCGATATCTGGGCCCTTGATGAGCGGCTCGATTTTGAGCTACAGCACATTGAAATCCGGATGTGACCAAATATCATCATGGAAACAGCTTGGGGGCGGGTCATGAAAGATGGGGAATAAATTATTTTCTTTCTAAAATGTTGCCAGATTCCTTCCATAATTCTCAAAGTCAATTAATTTATAAGAAAAAAATACCAACCATGCAAATCTTGAGACTCCTTTATGGCCAATCAAGTTCACCGGAAGTTCAAATACTTGGCTTTATCTTCTATACACAGAATCTAATAGTGAAGTCACACCTATTGGTACAAGGAGCAGCTAGAGTGGTGTCCCATTTTGAGGGCATAGAAACTGAACAGTAGTGATCACTTACAACACGATAGCTCACACAAACTGAACAATATTACAGTGAAACCGATTGATAATAGTAAGATATACTGTGCAGTTCGTCACTAAACGGAAACTGAATGGTAACAACTCAGTTCAGTACAATATATTCGAAACTGGCATTAAGACCCCTGATTTGTGTGTTTCAGTCCCGTACAGTCAATAATTGTTTGATACAGTGTGGTGTCCCTTTTTCCATCAAAACGTACCACATGCACTTATCAACCGAGCAGTAGATAGGGCCAGTCAAAATTCGGCTGTATACTCCGGAGTGCCCCAAACAAGTCCACAAAAATGGAAGCAAGTTAGCAATTTTGCACTCTGCCAATCTCGAAAACAAAATTTGTCTCACACCTCAGATGACTGTACATTTAATTGTTTGATTTCCGACAAAATGGCATCATCCCACAATTAACAACAACAACGTCAGCTGCAATTTTCAGTGACACACTGTTTCGAGTTTCTGGTGTCTACATCCTGCAATCACAAGTAGGTCATCCAGTTCTGAAATTGACTAATGTGACATTATGCACGAAACCGTTACATATACCAGTTTAAATTTAGTCATGAAACTTTCAGAGCGACAGCTCTGTTGAAGGGGCACTCTCGTGCGAAGTAGAGGAAAGTGTGTAAGTGTTTGCTTATTATAAATAAATGTATTACTCATATTGGAAATAGAAATAATTTGTGAGGAATGAAGGCATATTCACATCTTGATCAGTCTATCCTGTGGGTCGGGTTGAATTGCAGGTTTTCAGCTGGTGTAGCTATGGAAAGACATCAAAATTATGAAAATCAGAAGAAAACCATTATAATCTACTACATTTGTGTGAGGATATTCTTCGGCTGTCGCGACTTATGTTTTGCTTTTTACTTACAGATTTTTCTCCCTTGACCGGCACGGTCCTACACAGCCAAATTCCCACCATACAGAACCGCGTGGTGTCCCCCTATTCTCGTTGTTGATCAGTCACAAACTGAACAGCACTTATTGTATGTCAGCTACTGCACGGTTTTCGCACAAACTGAACACTACAGTGAACGGATTGGTACCGATAAGTTATTGGGCAGTTCGTGAGTTAGCGGAAACTGGTAGTAACTACAAAGTACTGTAAAATAGCTACTCGGTCTGATACGAAAACACCTAAGCTGCATGTTTCAGTGATTGGTTGGTACTAAGGTGTAACTTATCAGTACCGGTTGATGCAGTTGGCGGGTTGGTTCTGTGTGGTGTCTCTTTCCCCCCAAAACATACCCCTCCGTTTCATAAAGTTTTAACGGGTACGGATCAGTGAAAATTTGCCTGTATATCCCTGACAATTTCCTGAAAATCAACAAAAATGAAGGAAATGACGTCTTCCGATCTTAAAAACAATAGTTTTTTCTTGGGTGAACATTGGGTGTACCTTAAAAAAGTACATCTCATACACAGGGAAAAGATGCTCATGACTGAATTCATTTACTTGAATTCCGACAAAATGACATCACCCATACATTCACCCCAACAACGCCAGCTGCCATTTTCAGTGAGACAGTTTGGAGTTTTCAAATGTCTACATGTTGCATTCACAAGTAGGTTAACCTCGACAATTCTAAAATGGGCTAATATGACCTGTATTCACGAAACAATGACATTTACTAGAATATTTAAAACGGTAGGGGATTGACCCTATCTGGCCTGGGTATTTTGGGACCTGTCGTCCAGGCCTGGGGGCTCTTTCTCCCTCCTCACCCTAATTATTTTTCTAACTCCTTGAGATAGTGAGCTTAAACTTATCATACTATACCCTTGAGTCAAGCTCTACCAGAAAATGCAAACAAAACATTTAGGATGGCCGCTTTGGTGACATCGCAGTGACGGCATTTAAAAAAAAGGCATTTTTGATCGATTTTTTTCGGTCAGATTTTTCGAATTGTGAAGAAAATTGATGTAAACATCACTTTTCTAGTGCCCCACTTGGCCACCATTTCGAATTTACCCATGATCCTCTGCCCGTGGGGTTATGAAAATAGGCTCAAAATGACTGCAATATGATAAAATATAAAATCACGGAGTGTCAGAATTTTTGTCGTTCCAGAGACAGTGTGGAAAGCTTTGTGGGGGGCATAATGCGCCCCACCCCAGGCCTGGTAGGGTTAATGCGACAGCTCTCTTGATCATGGAACATACTCATTGTCCACTCTAGCGCGAAGCAGGTGTAAGTGTTTAGTTGTTATAAATAAAATACTTTATTCATACTCGCTATTACATATCTGTGTCTAGGCCTTATACGGCTCAAATGAATAGCTACAATAAAAGCGTGGCTGGGATATAAATCATCACAAGATTACTTGTGGTTCTTGTGATGTTTTTAGAAATATGCAGTCAGTATATTTGTCTGTGGGGTCATATGACTTCTGTCAGTACGCCGGCATCGTTTTCCACCAACCTTTTAATGCTTTCCCCTTAATAGAAATATGTTGTGCAGAATGAAGGTATATTCACATCTTTATCAATCTAGCCTCTGCAGTGGGACACGGCTTGATAGCGAAATTCATACCATAATAATTTCACTGAAATTCATGTTGTTCATGTTGCTCGTATACGGTATTACAATGGAAAATACTCCTTGTCCACTCTAGCGCGAAGCCGGTGTAAGTGTTTAGTTGTTATAAATAAAATACTTTATTCATACTCGCTATTACATATTTGTGTCTAGGCCTTATACAGCTCAATTGAATAGCTACAATAAAAGCGTGGCTGGGATATAAATCATTACAAGATCACTTGTAGTTCTTGTGATGTTTTTAGAAATATGCATGCAGTATATTTGTCTGTGGGGTCATATGTCTTCTGTCAGTACGCCGGCATCGTTTTCCACCACCTTTTTGATGCTGCGTTTTATACAAATATGTTGTGCAGAATGAAGGTATATTCACATCTTTATCAATCTATCCTCTACAGTGGGACACGGCGTGATAGCGAAATTCAAACCAAAATGATTCCACCGAAATTCATGTTATTCATGTTGCTCGTATAAGGCATTACAATTGTCAATTGTCAGAGTTGAAACTGTACAAATGGCGCAGATTCACATCATAACGTTTTAGCATTATGCTAAGTTTTATTCTATTTTGTCATCTTCAGTTGAGAATATAACTCTTAAAGTGGGTTCATATAAGGATCATATTGTCATGTTGCTCACGTTTGGCATTTTCTTGGTCTTTAGCCGACAATAAAAATTTGAAGCTGTTTCATACTCTAGATTCATCTATCTAATAATGGATCTAATATGGCGAACTTTTGCAGTTCTCCGAAACTCCTGTTATTATATATTTCACACCGTATCTGATCATGTTAGGTCCATTTTGAATCTATTTGAATAATCCTCGACTGAAAGTATAATGTTCACATTCAAAATGGCGACAAAATTGACGGTAATCTCTAACTCAACTTAACCAGGTTGCTTATTCAATTCAAGGCAGCTTTATTACCACGAAATACACATGAAAAAATCCGTTTTCAGTACACCGTACCTAGTCATTTTAGGCTTGTCTATTGGCATAATCCTGTTCTTGTACTATATGAATAGTAGTTATAATTACGATGTTCTGCAAGTTTCTCACATCACAGCAGCCAAAAGCAATGTGATACACCCATGTGACACAAACCCTATATCACACCCTTACAGTTTGCTAACTATATTTTTGGTTATTTTTCAACATTATTTTGATGTGAGAAATAAATTATAACACTCGTGATCATTTATCTGATTTTTATCACACTCGTTTGATAAAACCCATATGAAACTCGCTAAAGCTCGTTTCATATGGGTTTTATCAAACTCGTGTGATAAAAATCAGATAAATGACCACTCGTAGTGATAATCTATATATACCAAGTCTCGAAATAACCATGGAACACTGAAGATATAGACAAATACAATTATCACAAAAGCGCATGCAAACCACTTTTGGAACAAAAATTGAATAACCAAGGCTAATTTCATGATACTCAACTGCATGATAGTAAGAACACAAAAAATATGACAAACTGGAGTTCTTTGAGAAATCTGTTGTTATTTCGCCCTCTGATGAAATCCACTCGACCATATTTAACCATTTCAGAGGATGACAAATCTGAAAAACCCAATCCGCCCCAACACTGAATGTCGCAATCTCTCATAAATAAAGTTGCCACGAAATCCCTGAAAACCAAGAAAGTCTGTAGGCTATCCAATGAGATGCTTAAACTGTTCTGAACATATCCTAATTTTCCCATTAGCTAAAATGCTGAATACTATTCTGAACGCAGGGATCTTCGTATGTGTCATCCATCTACAAAGAAAATATTACAAATTACAGCCAGACAATTACAGGAGCATTAGCATTCTAAGCTGCTTGAGACAAAGCTCTAAATAATATAATATTAATCATATAAATATTACTATAATTCGGTGCTGGTTAAGGAATTCAGTATAAGCACACCTTCATCGGATACACCTACTTACTCCCAAACTGCATTTACTCTGGAAAATTTATTTAGCATTTTTAAAACGTTTCTCAAGGAAAGAGCCATTTGTCTTTTACTCACTCATAACGATATACCAAAAGTGTACTGGTCTCCCAAAATGCATAAATCACCATACAAACCTGGATTTTTAGCTAGTTCCTGAGGCTGCATTCTTTCAGTCCTGTTGACGAGGGTACTTCAGGAGAGAGAGAGAGAGAGAGAGAGAGAGAGAGAGAGAGAGTTTTAACGTCACCTTCAGCAGGTAAAAGCATTTTGGGAAAGGCACTGCGCCACTTTTTCTAAAAATTCTGGCGCTGAATGTATGTGAAAATTGAAAAGCTCTGAATGTCTTACAAAAAGAATTGATGCAAAATGACACATACCTTACAGATATGTATCCACATGGGATTTCTCGACTCTCTAAACTACAATCCCTCACCAGGACCTTATTGGCCGTCTTAGTTCATTAATAATATCGATGTTCAAGAAAACTGATCGCTTATATATATATTAATGTCAGAAGTCATAAATTATACGTTAGCTCTACTACATACAAGTGCTGTTTCTTTGTTAATGGAGTTGCTTGAATTTCCCATTGATAATATCTATGTGAAATTTGGCAACACAATATATATCAGCAGCATATAGGTATTCCAATGAGTAGTAATACGACTATATGCAGACGCCTTCAAAAACGGATCGTTTCAAAGCCCGTTCCTTCTCATTCACCAAACGCTACGTAGACAATCTTCTCGCTGCGGATAATTGCTATATAAATGACGCAGTGAAGTATATATATCCATCTTCACTGAATTTGTCATCCAACATATGACTTCATTGGGATATTACAAGATGTCTACATGAACATCACATCACCTGGATCAGTTTTGGTTCTTGTGGCGTTTTAGAAATATACATATACGTATCGCCATGCTGTAAAATAAAATCTAGAAAAAGCTAATTTTGTGACTTCATATATCAAAATATTGAAACTACGTTTGACATGGTACTCTGTACAAAGGGTACATGTAGATTTATCATGGGAAGATGCAATTTGGCGGTTATGTTGATATTTTTTCTCCCCATATGACGGCCTTGATGATCGATAGAATTATTTTTCTCGACATATTATCATCAGGCCTCGAGTTTGTCGAATTTACCGAGTTTAACCTAATATCTCTGATTACCATGAGAGAATTTTGCGCTTTTCTGGGAGAAGCACCATGAGCAAATTCAAAATCGCAGCCATTATGTGTTATTCGAAATTGTTGCATCTCTTTCAGTAAGGAATATATTTCCATTCCATATCGTCTCTCTCCCATGATGAAGAGCATTCATACCAGAATCAATCATGTCGGTCTCAGTATGGGCCAATTTGCATAACTTTTCAAGAAGAGAAGAAAAAATTCAAACTGGCGACCATAAAAGCCAACCTGAAACGTATATATTAATTCACTTTTGCCATTCTAATTTAGCACATTATGTAACCTCGTAATACTAAGATTTTATCTTTAGGTATCTTACATGTACTTCATACTAGAGCTTTTCATTGCATGCTCCTATCCGTATTACTTTCCGCTAGAATCAAAACGAAAAAACTTCAAATGGGGGCTATTAGGGGATAAAGTGAAAGTTTTGTCTTTCGCATCCCTTACAATTTTGGTACATTTACACCTTTAACAAGTGAGAAATGACTACATTGTAGTCAAAACCTGCGGCAGTGGCAATAATACAGTGAAAGGCATATCAGCGGAGGTAGTGGTAATTGTAGAAAAAAGGCGCCATCTGCCAGTGTTTTCATGCCAAGGGAAGTAATTTTCAACTTCTAACCCACAATTGAAGGAATTGCGTAATAGGTCTGATACCATATATATATATATATATATATATAGACTAAATGATCACAGTATAAACTGCCCTTGTGTATGGTAAATATAGTACTAGAAAAAAGTCATGATATATATATATTCACTTTCCCCGTTCAAAATCCGACGAGTTTGACTGGTCCCTGCAGTCCATACTGAATTGACAGACGAAGTCACAATGATCGCTTTGACAATGTCTTTGTACAAGTATTGTGTGTGCCAAGTTTCAAAACATTTGGTTCAGCCGTTGATTCTTGCAAATCAAAAAGGCTTTCAAATATTTGGAAATTACAAATTACAAAGATTTAGTCATAGCGCGAAAATCTACGCTCTTCAGTCTCCCTTCTCGCTTACTTTGCCGAGCAAAATGGCAAATTTATATATCCTTCAAAGTTAATGTTTCAATGAATTTTTTAACAGGTCTATCGCTTTGATCTGTGAAACTATGGAATGGGGTTGAAGGCTTTATCGAACTGTCCAAGAGGCATAATGACACTTTTCACAATTCAAATTGAGACCTGTGACCTATAACGAATATTATGGATTAGGAATACTGATCAGCGATACGGATTTGATATTTTGGAACATCATGATGTCTTGCCGGCATCATTGAAAATTGTTGACCGCTTCTCTCTTGTAGGAAACAAGCCTATGTTTATGTATACTTTTGTCTTTTTGAATTTGGTGCTAATACTGTTATATGGAAATGGAATAGGTCTTTGGATTATGGACGCGGATATTCTCTAATGGACGACGGCTGGATTATGAATGACGGACTAGACGCTTGTAATTGATATCCGATGAGAATAACTAATTAAGTTTCTGCATTTATGTGTGTTCTCATCTGCAAACTAAATACCTTGACACTCTTTTCCATGCAGCAAGTCAATACCAAGACATGGTTTGCTCATTCTATATAAATGGTTTACTATTTCATTCTTAGGAGATATCATCTCATCTGACATATTCGGCCAAGCCTATTCGAGGGTTGCTAATTTGATTTATTTCTTCTTAATTCTGCAAATAAGAAACATTTCTTGCCAGTATCTATGGATATCTCCCTATACTCAATTGGCGAATATGTTTGTCACTAAGTCATTCCGAAGGTGATTTAAGTTCGAAATTTCAGGGCTAGTTCACTAAACAAGATCTGTGTGCAAGAGAATGGAAGGTCAAGAGATCGCTTTTATGGTCAGTATCTGCTAATATATGGCGTAATTCCATTCGTAAAACTGATTGACAAAGTAACGTAAATTGTGAAGTGTAGAACCGGTAAATTCTAGCATAAATGGGCTCTGACTTGAGAGAATGATGTCAAATGCAGTATGTTTCTGCCCATACTGATACACATAAATATTGAATTTTCGGGAGTGATTAATGCTAATCTAAAGGGATTCTGAGTGCCGAAGAAGACTTGAACATCAATACCAGCGAAGCAAGGCCCTGGCTTCCGAGAATGAGGATAGAGAGGTTGTGTTCTGAAAGAGAATCATTCAAATTAGCTATGTGCCGAATTTCATGCTTGTAACCGAAAGGCTATGATGTATTGTTCGCGCACAGTGTTGTCTGACTCATAATACAGAAATGACTATTTAGTATTTAATAAAACCAGTTGCGCATAAAGTTAGTTTTGAGTATCAATCGGTATAGCTAAGACAGTAAGTGCAACACCAGGGACTGAGGGTCATTGTTTCGATTCCCACAGAGGGTTAAATTATTCTTTCTTTCAAAACATATTTCCATATATGCGAATTGCTGGGGGGTAAAGTTAAACATCATACCAAATTGTCATTTCTATAAGTTAAACATTTTTATTCGGCGAAAGTTGTTGTGAGTTATTCCCCTTACTTCTGAAACGTAATTATTGGGTTTGTTTTTATGATGCATGATCTACAATTTGATACCAAGTATTATTCAATGTTAGTCACAATGCCAATGCGTTACTTGACTACTTCTTCACCAATTTGTAAATTATCTAGATTGGGTAGATAAAATGATTGCTAGAAGTAGTGAACTTATTTTTCTACTTACTAAGACAGTCGCCTGTGACTGTATGCCAATTAGCTGAACCACTGACAAGGTTGCGGCTCATCCAAGGATCTTAAAATGTGTATACATGTACATACTGTTTCGTGAAAATGGTAATATCTGAAAACAATGACTGATGTGTCGATCGACAGCTTTTAAGCGACTGAAGTTTCCTATGTCTTGACATAAGAGAATTGAAGTCTGTACGGAAATCAACGAAGCAATAATTCATTCCACAGAATATAGTTGCAAATGAATTCAAACGTACTTGAAGACAGGGTTGTCATGTGAGATCGGAGGTTGAAAAGAAAATGTGGCAGAGATCACACTCTTTTGGCGCCTGCGTATTACAAGAAGAACAACAAGAATAAGTACAACAACGCGAGCCTCTCGTAGACCTGCGTGTCGCAGGTAAAAACACATTTGTTGTTCACGCTACTTTATCTCACCACGCACAGCTCCATGAGCAAATTCAAAATGGCAACCATAAAGGATCATCCGATATGTCGTTTTAGTTACACTTTTTTTTATTGTGATCATTTTTCAACTCCAAGCAAACTTTTTTCCTGATCCAGTTGCTTAACGCCAGAGCTTTTTTATATCTCATTCGTTTTAAGATACTATTACATTATGGTAACTCAAAATAGCAGAAATGCGGTAATTTGTGTTGATACTTTTAATTATTTCTTGAAAAACGTAAATAGTTAAATAAACTATTTTCAAATTTTTTCGATATCATGGATAGCTTTTTATTATATGGTCTTTGCATAACCTTCAGTATGAGGCATCATTAGCAAATTACAACTTTTTGTATCCCTAGGTGCCATCGTGAACATTATTTATATATTTTGGTACTTGTCTCCTCATTTTCTGCCGTATATCCCAAAGAATTTATACGACAAAACCGATAATCATCATACCGTAGCGTATTTGTTGTTACGAGCAACACATTCCAGTCGATTTGAGACAATGCCAACATACTGCAACACGAAATGCTGCAGTCACCTCGATTCTCTCACAATGGACTGTATTTTGCTGGATAAGCAGAAAATATGTGTCTGAAAGTGTAAACGATTAAGGCTTTTAGATCGATGGATATACCTTACCTGCATTCAAGTTATATTAAATGGAGATCAAGATACATTCAAAGATTGAATGAAGAAATGTCAATGGTTACTTAGTAACCCAAAACCATCCTTTGATACATTGCATTTCAATTCACATGTTTTTGATCGGGGTACATATCATACAATGAACATGTTTAGGTACATCTATATCGCTAGATATATTAGGTATTATCCAGCACCCACACAGCAATACAATGTGTTACATTTCGATAAGCGTCTGGCCCATTGTGGTGCTATATAACAACTGATATAGGGTGTGATGCTCTACATTTTAGGCGTTATCCAGCGCCCAGGGCAATAATATATGTTACATGTCGATTGGTGTCTGGGTGATTCTGTATGACAACTAATCTATATAGTGCAACGTTATATATATATATATATATCATGTTTTGCCCAGTAGCTCAAAGCAATAAAATATGTTACATGTCAATTGCTGTCTGGAGCATTGGGGTGCAACATAACATCTTTTAAAATCTAAAACAAAAACAAAGAGTATCCCTAGTATTGCTCATTTACCAGAATTATTCAATGTCCACTGTTAAAGCTGGTTTGTTTTGTGATTATTTTTACTCCATGTGCACTCGAAAACCAGCGAATCTAATTTTCCCTTCGTAAACGAACGTTTTTCAATACCGGGACTGGAATATGTAGGATGTACATATTACGACGTAGCAAATGTTCTAAACAATTTTGATGCGAGCAAAGCTAGCGCGCTCAACTTAGAAAGATATCAATCAAATGATCATGTTATTATGTAAGCTGAAACATGGGTTCGTGAAAGGTCGGCAAACAGATATTTTTTATTTGGATTTCTCTACACAATATTCTTTCGTATAAATTATCAATGGTCTTCTGGTTATTTGTGTGACCGTAAACAGCGTGTTGCAGTAGACGGCTCTTTTTATAAATAGTCTGACATAATATCTGGTGTTCCACAACGAGAAATGATGAGACCTCTCTTGTTCTTGTTGGACGTCGATGACTTGCCAAATTGCGTTAGCGAGAAAGCTATTGTTGTTTTGTTGGCCGATGACGCTAAGTATTTAAGACATGTGAGTAGCCCGGACGACTGTATTGAGCTCCAAAACGGTTTATAAAACTTAGAAGAATGGAGCCGCGCCTGGGATATACGGTTTAATGTTAACAAATGCAAATTGCTTAGAGTGACCCCTAAACGTAAAATAATTGATTTTGTTTATACATTGAATGATAGTCAGCTGGAACAAGTGGATATTATGAATGATCTTGGCGTTATTGTAAGCTCCACTCTCTTTTCGATTGACCATACATAGTAGCAAAGGCCAACCGTATGCTTACACAAGTTAAAAGAACTTGGGTTCTTGACTGTGCATCTGTCGAAACAAAACATCCTTTATATTTATGTTTAGTTCGCAGCCCTTTAGAGTACGCCCCCGTAGCTTGGGGTATTCCAAGTCAAAACTCTTGAGGTTGCAAATTGAAGGGGTTTAACAGAGAGCGACGAAATTTATTTTAGATTATAGCCAATCTCAATACATGTCATACAAGGAAAGATTAGAACTTTTGAATATTTTAGCCCTATCTTGCAGACTTGAAGTGAACGATACTTTGATGTTAGACAAATGTTGTTTTGGAGATTACGATCTTAATGTAAATGATTTTATATCATTCTCAAATAATAATGACTTTTTAATGAAAATGCCTTTTATTAAGACAGACCATTATACCTTATTATTTTAATTGAATTTATTACATATGGAAATCCGTAGCATTTAATCCATTGTCCCATTCATCCTTAAATAGTCTTAAACTGAAAGTACGACGTTTTTACCAGGACATTTTTAAAAATAACTTTTTATTCGATAATCCATGGTCCTGGGTTATTAGGTGCCATTATCCCCGGGGCCGTTTTCAGTAATACAATTTTCCTGTATTCATGTACGAATTTCCCAGGGTCCTTACACATGTGATCTTTATCGAGTATTTATATTATCCTTATTCAGCTTGTGTGTTTTACCAATACAATTGTTTTTCTTTAATGTGTCCGCTGTTGTATTGCTTTGTTTTCCAATGGGTCACGATTTACAGGTACACTACACATGTGTGTCCTACCATGACAACAGTGAAATTCTTTAAAGAAATACAACTATTATCAAATTTATATGGCGATGAACTCTCAACATACCCTATTAGGCTATATGCGACAGTTTCAATCCATACTAAAAATTCGAAATTGCTCATGGAAAGGGATAGAGCATGGTATAGTACTTATGGGGCTCATTATCCGCAGTGACATGAAGCAAGATATTCGATTTAACAGTGCAAACCGCATTATTTCTGTGTTCTGTTGCGTGCTTTCATTAAGGTTAATTATACATCTAAAAAGTCTTTGCTTCGCAATGGAGCAGTTCATGTGGCAATTGTTGCTTAGTGATTGGTAATATCTATAAGCGGCTGGTTGGCTGCGTGTGATACTGGTATGATCATCTTGGTGAGTCACCGTGCCTGTTTGTTCTGTACAAGTTTTACGTGACGAAATGTTCGAGTTCCACGGGAATGTGATTGCATTCAAACGAACGATAGGCATACATCATGCAATAACTGGCTGCCATGTGAGGTGTCCTAATGTCCAAGAGAGGATTTTCCTATGTAGAATTATATATATATATAAATATATATTTGAAACATCATTGTAATTTTAGCAGGGGAATAAGATGTGTGGAAATAGCACCCCAAAGAGACGAATCACCATGTACCATGCTCTATTTTACTGTGACTCGTCCAAAAGATGTCTGTTTTCACTCGTCAATTGATTTTTTTATGGACTGTTGTTTGCTGTGTGTACCGGGTGTGTGCCACAAAGAGAATTGTTTATATGGCGTGTGTTGTGTCTGTGTTACACTTACATACCGGTTCTATACCCGAAAGTGAATTAATGCTCGGGGTCAGAAACATTTTGGATTCTGGGCGCGTTCACGGGAATGTGATTGCTTTCGTCTACATTGAAGAAGTTTCTCTCACATGGAATTATTCGCTACCAATATGTGCGCTCTTTCAACGAAGATTCAGTAAAAACTTCATAGCAATTCCACGTCAAAGTTGAAGGTCACGTATCTTCTAACTATCTTCTAAGACTAATGCAACTGCTACAACATGCTGTATATGAATTAGGACTTTTCTTCAGGTAAAACTCCTTGCATTTCATATAAGTATATTAAATCTATAACCACCAAAATATTCAATAACTATAGTGCTGTCAAGGAGTTCGACTGGAACTTATACACGTCGGGAGGCTATAGTTGTGATTGTGAATCGCCGAACTTTATCTATACACCATGCAAAGATATTGTGACTGGTAACTTTGATGTAGTGAGTGATAAGTACCTAAGATTACTCCTGATGAAGGGACCTAAATATAGAGAGCCGAGAAGAATAAATCTGAAGGCCGACTAGAAGATAGTCCTGACTGCATTGGGACAGGACGTTATTGATTGGTCTTAGCGGGACAAATTTGAACCTACTGTACTCGCTGATTGACTGGACCTCATCAAGAGCAAGGTCGTTGAAACAAACCGCCATATTGATTGAACTACCCTTCCCAAGCAAGGCAAGTACTGAGAAACCTCAATTCGCAAGAAGTTCTAGAAAATCTCCAGACTAAATTCGTCATAGTCCCAGCAGACAAAGCTCCAAATAATATAATGTTCACATGTAAATATTACTGTTACCAGGTGCTGGTTAAGGAATGGAGTGTAAACATATCATCATCAAATACGTTTACTCACTCCCAAACTGCATTTACTCTGGAAAATTTATTTAACAGTCACAAAACGCTTCTCAGAGAAACAGGTATATGTCTTTCAACCAATTCATAGCTGGTTCTAGAAGCTGCACCACCAAGGTTCTTTCGACCATGTTGACGAGGGCCCTTCAGGAGGTAAACACATTTTGGGAAGGGTTATGCGCCACTATTTCTAAAAACTCTGGCGTTGAATGTATGTGGATATTGAAAAACTCTAACTGTCTTACGGAAGAACTCGATGCTAAAGGTCACATACCGTGCAGATATGTATCCACATGGGATTTGTCGACTCTCTATACTACAATCCCTGATCAGGACATTATTGGCCGTCTAAGTTCATTAATAGTATCTGTGTTCAAGAAAACTGATAATAGATATATTAATGAAGGAAGCCATAAAGCCTTCTTTAGCTCTACTTCATACAACAGATATCATTCATGGGATGTTTCTTTGTTAATACAGTTGCTTGAATTTCTCATTATGTGATCTATGCGAAAGATATCTATGTGAAAATTGGCAACACAATATATCAACAGCATACAGGTATACAGCGTACTAATTATGCACCCCTGTTGGCTGACCTATATCTGTACTCTTTTGAATATGACTATATGCAGACGCTTTCAAAAAACAATCCATTATAATTATAAACCGATCATATTTAAACCTATACCTCTATAAAAATGAAGCGGGTCTTCTCTCTCGTCAACTTTATGACAAAAGAGATGATTACAATTTCGACATCGTATTCCTTTATGGACGGTAATATTCCAGTGGGACCTGCATATGGCGTATGCATACCTCGCCTAGTAGCATTCGCTGGATCCCGTGTTAAATGTGACGATTTCAATCGACGGCAAAAAACATTGTTGCCGAAACTTATAAAACAAGGCTATACCACCAAACCCCTCCACTGAAAGTTTCTCAAATTTGGCGATACATATCACATGCTGATAGCAATATACGAGCGTAGCGTGCAAGATCTATGGCGTTACGTTTCGTAACTTGTGTCTAATTACGCTTAACCCGGGACTAGGGGCTGTATGAGCCCATGTACTTCAAGATCCCATGGTGCTCATATGAACAGCCACAATCAAAGCGTGACTGAGACACATCGTTCTCTAGATGACGGCTTTACAGCGAATATAATGGATTAAGAATACTGATCAGCGATACGGATTTGGTATATTTGGAACAGCATGATGTCTTGCCGGCATGATTGAAAACTGTTGACCGCTTATCTCTTGGAGGAAATTAGCCTATGTTTATGTACACTATGATTGTTTTTTGAATTTGGTGCTAATACTGGAATATGGAATAGGTCTTTGAATTATGGACGCGGATATTCTTTAATGGACGACGACTGAATTATGAATGACGGACCAGACGCTTGTAATTTGGATTATGGACGCGGAAATTAATTCTCTAATGGACGACGGTTGGATTTTGAGTGAAGGACTAGACGCTGGTATATAGATATATATAAAGGTTACTGAGGTATTTTTCGGCATATGTATATGGATTTTGCCGATGATCCTGAATTTTGTTTAATATGCAGCAATTATTTACCAGTACCTCACTGGAGAGATGCGATGACCTTTGAAGTATTGACCCAATATCAAGGAGCACTATTAACAGAGCTTGTGATTTCTGTCCAACTATGATTGCGGATTGAAATCTTGCAAGGATAACACCATGCATTCAGGGAATTTCTGTAATATATCTCTGCCGGAAACCAAGTCGGCAATAGTTCTGTTTGAAGCGGTTTGCACCGAGGAGGCAATTGGATTCCTTGTGTACTTCTGTGGCCTTGTAATAACTATCACCATCGTCAACTTGATCGGGAACAGTTTGATCACATGTATAATATTACAAACTGTATTGTTATTTTAACTGCAATCGCCTTGACAGAAATACCTGCTGTAGCCTACATCGAAATTGAAACTGTGCGTAAACTCTGATTCAATCTGAAAGATTTATTTACCAATCAAAGAATGTTTCTCAAGGAAAGAGGCATTTGTCTTCCAATCACTCATAACGATATACCGAAAGTGTACTGGACCCCCAAAATGCATAAATCACCATACAAAGGTAGATCCATAGCTGGTTCTAGAAGCTGCAGCACCAAGATTTTTCAACCTTGTTAACTAGGGCCCTTCAGGAGTTAAAAGCATTTCGAGAAAGGTATTGCGCCATTATTTATCAGAATTCTGGCGTTGAATGTATGTGGATATTGAAAAACTCAAAATGTCTTACGGAAGAACTTGATGCGAAAGGACACATTTCGTACAGACATGTATCCACATGGGATTTGTCAACTCTCTATACCACAATTCCTCATCAGGACCTTATTGATCGTCTGAGTTCATTCATAGTATCGATCGGTGTTCAAGAAAATTGACCGCTGATGTATTATTGTCGGAAGTCAAAAAGCATACTTTAGCTCGTCTACATACAAGGGATATCATTCATGGGATGTTTCTTTTTTATAGGGGTTCTTGAATTTCTCATTAATAATATGTATGTGAAATTTGGCAACACAATATATCAACAGCATATAGGTCTTCATATATGTACTTATTGATTCATTCTATTGTGAATACGACTATATTCAGACGCTTTCAAAATCCGTGGGACTCGCCCCGTAGAATTTGCTAGATGCGCTGATAAACGTGACATTTTTAATCAACGTCACAACACATTTTTTCAGAAACTTCTAAAACAGGACAACACCACCATGCGCCTCCACTAAAACTTTCTCAAATTTGGCAATACATATCGCATGCTGATATCAAAATACGAATGTAGCGTGCAAGATCGATGGCGGTCCGTTTCGCAACTTGTGCCTAATTCCGCTAAACCCGGGGCTAAGGGCCGTATGAACCCATGTATTTCAAGATCTTCATTGTGTTTATATGAACAGGCGCAATCAAAGGGTAACTGACATGCATCATACTCTAGATAACGACTTTAACGAAAATCATATGGATTAAGACTGATCAGAGATACGGATATGTAATTTTTGGAACATCGTGTTGTCTTGTCCGTATGTCCGTATCGTTGAAAACTGTCCGCTTCTCTCCTGCAGGATCCTAGCCCATTTTATGCATACTATTGTGTCGAACAATTTTGGTGAAGATTTTTTTTGGTGAAGATCGCTATCGATTCGGCTTGACTGGAGCATTATGTCACGGCATTTGCGGAATTGTTGACCAATCAAAACTCAGCATTATCGTATAGCCGTAGACGTTTACGTCATTAGCTATCAACTGGTTAACAACCCAGCCATATATAAGGTGGCTCGGCAAGTATGACCTCAGTCAATTCCGGCTCGTTGTAGAGTGAACACCGTAGCTCAAGCAAGCGAGTCAGCAATTACAGATTTTTAGTTATTAGTATCTATTTATCAGAATATAGTTAAATTTTGTAGTGACAAAAAGTAAGCAAATCCGGCTTACGTTGCTGAAGCAGCTGACGTTGCTGACGGTTCCAGCTTGCACCAAATGAAGATATTAGCATGGCGTTTTCTACATCGTCGCATGCTTATGGGTCTCCAGTTCATGTTGCTACAAGTACAAGATTATCACAGGAAGTTGACAGATGTTTCCAAGACAATGCAAGAGCTGTTTGACCGAATATTGATTAAAATATATGCTGAATTTAATATAATTGGAATTCTCCAGAGGATCCATGGTCAGGCTTAAAAAAGTTTACGTCAGCCGTACTTCAAATACCGTGAGCTGTTACCGTTATTGAATTTCTGTCATTAGGTAAGATTACCAAATGTCACCAGAACTTTAAGTGAATATTCGCGGACCAGTAACTTCTATGGTAATTCTTTCAAACGCAACATATTACAATAATCCATGAGATGAACTGTACAAATATTGTTGATTTTCCAATAAACTGCAAATACTGATTGAACTAAAATATACTAGATTTTAGTTATTGTGGTACTGTTCACTGCTTGGAAACCGATCAGTCTGATGCCTGGAAATATTTGAATATACGATTTGTAATTTATAAACCACTCTTTGTTTGTTTTCCTTTGTCCGACGAATCCCCCAAATGCGCTGCAGTTGATTAATTCTGTTTAATTCATGTTTGTTGTGATACAGAGCATTTCAGATAATATTCACTTTTAATCTCCGTCAAAGGCTACATGGCTCGGTGAAGACCCACTGTGCGCAGAATGCCAGTGTTTTTCGCCCTCGGTAAGTGACTGAAGGCAGGGTCGATCGACATGACATAAGAGGAGATAACCCTGTTTAGGGGTTGGTCGCATCTCCAATTTCGAATTGGTACCCGACTCGAAAATAATGGATTGTCGAATCCTTAAAGATAAAGATTATCGCTGCTTAGGTAAATTTTAACATGATTTCTTCGACGCATGTTTCATATATATTTATTCTGTATTTGGTAGATGGTATGTTTACCTGGAAATAAGTTCCTGTGTCCCGTAAATCCGACATGTTGCAATGCTCCCCTAATAATTTCAGTCGTTAGCGCTGATATTAAATGTTCACATTTTTCTCGAAATTATATTTGTGCTTTTCAGTATTGTGCTGTTTTCAAATAATTTCACTTTTTGCCAAGATACTGTCATTCATCTTTTCTGATAGGACTCAGGCGAGCAAACCTTTGTCAAATGAAATGTTTCGAATAAATGAGAACACCAGCAGGACCATTCCACTAATGTACATTGGTCACACCAGTCACAACACCTACAATTACGTTAGAATTCTCTACGTTAATTTTTGTCATGAACCTAACTTGTAATGTTAACGTTTGTCTTGAATACTGACAAAAGCTACAGGGGCAGTGAATTAGTTGAATCAGGCTCTTTTGAGGGAAGCACCTTGGAGAACAAAATGGAAAAGGCTACATTTTGATGAACCCTCATGACCGCCGGTATAATTTTATCCCAGTTGCCTTGCACTCTGAAAGTTTCAGCTCTTTATATTCCTTTCGTTGTGCAGTTACGGTGAAGTCTTTGGTAGGATTTAGGGTTAAGGAAATTTAAATGCTACACAGGGTTCAGCTAAATTGGGCAAAAATGATATATGTGTTCACTAACCTCTTAATGTGCGTTCATTATTATGGTACGTATTTAGTCATGCAGGGCAAAAAGCAGGTGACGATCAAATGCTGTTAATATGTAATATGTGGACTACAATAAAATTCTGCAAGCTAGGAATTGTCGAACTGCAAGTGAATGATAGCTTTGACTTAGGTGAAAATCAGGTAGCTTTCACATGGTCACGATCTTCTTTCGAGTGAAAATAACATCATGGGTAAAGCAAAAATTAGAAGAGCGAGACGATTTGGCATTGCAGGAGGAAGGCAATCCTACCAAATTAGGGTTATTAGGAATGGTAAATTGCTGTTACAAAAACAAATTCAGGCTGAAAACAGGGGTGCAAGTTTTCTGGCTTGTGAGGAAGAGGACTTAGGACTTAGGACCACTAACCCGAAATCGTGACGGATACGAGATCATCAGTCTAGATAAATTAGCTTATTTCCTACAGCAAGTCACTAGACATGCAGTCATTTGTAAAAAACCCAACCATCACATATCCAATGGTGAGGATACCTTCAAACTCGTGGGGGTTGCCCGAAAAAGTGGATTGGCTGGTTTCAGACTGTGTTTTGTCTTGGGTGTGGGGAAAGTTTCACGTTTGAAACATCGGTGAGGAACAAAGTTTGTTCAGTTTGTACATTTGCCGAAACCTGCAAAATCAATGGACGTTTTATGTTTCAAAAATTGGAAGAGAAGTTCGCAGGCCATGAAGGCAGATATCATGCTGGAAGACTTCAACTTTTCTGAAGAGAAGTTGCAGATAGAGATAGCTCAACAAACACCTGACTTGTCAAGCAGGGCCCTTTGTGTGCAAATCATACAGTGAAATGTTTGCGCGGTAGCTTATCGCGACTTATCCCCCACCATCCAGAGTTTGAAGATAAGGACAAACTCACCAAAGGCACATGTGTGCGTCTCATCAGCATAGTGTGATTTGATATTCGTATGTGAGAAAAGGATCCTGGGCGGTCATGGAGGATCATCCAGGTGGAAATGTTGATGTCAATGAAGGGATGAAGGAAATTCAGAAATTGTTGAAGCGTTTGTCAGACAAAGCAGACAAATTAATTGGCAACAACACCAGAAATATGACAGAAAACTGATTGAGCCTGAGAACAAAGTCTGATGGCGGGAAAATGTGCAACAGGTGCCATCTAGGCCGCTCATGGGCTGGTAGGTGTCATGGTGCAGCCATGCGAAAATAATATAGGGGCTAATTTGGTCGCTATTACCTGGGAGAAGGTGACCAACACACCAGCAACACGTGTCCTGCACCAATATGGCAAGCGTACAAAGCGACACCGTATGGCCCATCGGGCATCGGCATCAACGCCAGATGTTTACTGTAGGAAAAGGAAACGGAAATCTGCACGCGAGAAGGTGAGGAAAACTAAGTAGGCCCGGATGTCTGACGGTGCAGTAGAATGTGACGGCCTTACTGATGATGTCTTGGATAAATCAGGGCAAGAAATTTCCGTGTCAGACGACAACTGCAAGAACCTGGAGTCCTCAACGCCGACAGCCTCTTTGCCCACTTTGTCTGAGCAGCCGATTAATCGAATAACAGCCTCAAATGTCGGAGATATTCTGACCAAAACCTACCAAGAAACTGCGGTCAACAGTGGAAAAGCTATTGTATAACTTCAATGGGAATCAAACAACCAGGTATGTTTTCAGCCAGGAAATGGCAACCATACAAGAGAATGTACTTCAGAAGACAACCAGGAAGCTGAATGTGACAGTCTCTCCATCAGGATTGTATGTAAATCCGAAGTGACCTTTTCTGGGCGCTACAGCTGATGGGATTGTCATCATCAATGGAATTTCTCAGGGTCTGATAGAGGTTAAAAACCTCTTGAAGTATAAGCAAGTCACTCTGCCAGATGCAGCAACAAAATCATCCTTCTTTTTATTTATAGTGTCTGGGAGACTGTCCTTTTGGGGAAAACAAATTCTTTTTTCCATCAGTGTCAAGGGCAACTTTTCATCTGTAATTTCCCCAAGTTCGATTTTGTGGAGAGGACCACCAATACTTACCAGATGCACATGGAAAGAATATACACAGACGTTAGTCTGTGGATGGACCAGATGCTTCCCAAACTGACTGCTTTCTACTTTAATGGATTGTTACCAGAACTGGCTTGTCCACGGCATGACAAATTCCCTGGATTCTGAGACCAGAACCTGAATCTGAGTGAGTAGATAAGGGAGTTACGTTATCCCAACTAGTCCGGTGGCTTAAGGTCAAGATCGTGACTGACTGGAATAAAGCACCATATTTTGCACAGAGGATCATTTGGGAATAAGGAATGATCTCAGAAGGGGTGCCCATTTCTGCAGGAGGTGGAAGGCCCTTAATTTGCATGAATCCAATATGGCCGCCATAATACATACAGTAGCCTCCTGTTGGCGACTATTTGCCAGCTTTGAATCGTCTTTTGTATACGAGATTGGTTTCCTACGAGCCTGACTGACTCAAGAAGAAAATAATAACGACAATTGGAAACTTAATTACCCGTTGAGCATCCAATATGGCCGTCAGAGCGTCACCAATAATGGTATTATTGCTATACACATGTATGTGTGTTTGTATACATGCTAATATATATCATATATACTTATAAAGGGTTCATTGAGAGGTTTCTGTACATGTAGCTCTGTTATGATTGACTCGATCAAACACGCATGAAGGTTATTGGTAATTTTATTTTCTATAGATATCCAATATGGGCACCAGCGCCCCATCCTCAATGCTGATTATCGGTACTAAAAACAAATTTGTTTCGAAGGATGAAACTTCAGGTTATCGTACAGGCCACGGTTGTGAACTACATCAAATGTTGCCAATTGGATTCTTCCCGACTCCTTACATGTAAATTAGCATGTATAAATCCAGCGTGTGTATATCTTCCAACACCGGTTGGAATCAGGCTAAAACTGTGCTAAGTAACTACCCTGAGGTAGATTTGCTTGTTTCAAGTTTCACAAACAGTTTCGATATTTGGCACTCGAGAAGATATGCTTTCACTGTCTCGCGTGATCGTTCATCTGCTATGCAAAACCCTGCTATCGTAGAAGCTAACTTAGACAAAGAGTTGTTGAAAGGTCGAGTTGCTGGCCCCTTCTCAACTCCTTTTGACAATAAGATTTGCATTCCATTAGTCTTAGTTCCCAGAAAGGAACATAGGGCGCATCGCTGGTGATCGCAAGCCTCACACCACCGAACCGGCACGGATTCGAGCCTCGCTGTTGCATGTGTGAAAGTTTGCCAGTGACATGCCGTATCCCAGCTTCCTCCATCATTAAAACTGGCTGTCACCATATGAGTGAAATAACCTTGAGTGCTACATTAAACCAAATCCCCGGCTCCTAAGGGGTCACGTCCAATTAATCGAGGCACTTTCTCGATGCCTTCGAGATGGATCGAGAAATTTCTCGGCTGAAACCGGCAGGGCAGAACCGGGACCCCTGACGATGTCTCCCGGTTTGCTGCCGGTTTTATCTCGATCGAAACATCCCGGTTTTCGAGATGGATACGAAATTGATCGGTAATCTCGAAGGGGGTCCCGGTTTGTAAATTTCCGGGTTTTGTCGGACTTAAATTGGTCGTTTCTTAGTTTTCAGGCGATCAGAGTGTTGTGCGGGTACCATATTTTGGGTTGCGATCGACGTATAAGCATGCCGCAGCCTAAAATAGAATTTCATGTTATTATATGTTTAATCGGTATTTCCATGATCTGAATCCAATTGAGAGAAAACGTTTCATTTATCTATATAAATTAAGAATATAAAATTGAAAGATTTTCTCACCCACTGATTGTATATCTGACTAATATCAGACGCGGAATAAATGATACATCAACTTGATATAATCTGAATAATAATGATATGAAAGCATGCTATAATTATTATTCCATAAAATTGTTTTAAAGCAAACATGGATCGTTTCAACCGAAACCCCGGTGTGTAATTTGTTTTGTAATTTTGTATTATTCGTTGCAGATTCCATTTTACTCTCTTGAAATATGATGAGATTATATCAACAGAGTTTATTTCTGATATAAGCTTGCCTGGTAGATGTTAGCGGAAATGATGACAATCGGAACAAGAGGTGTTGATAATTCACACCAAAGTCGGTCTGTGAAAACCGTCGGCTTGAAACAACAGCGAAGAGTGAGAGGGAAATGAAAGTAATTAGCGCCCAATTCAGAGTGCAATCAGGCTTTAAATCAACGTTCATGTACATTTCGCTACAACAATACCACGTGTTGTCAGTGTGAAAAGCTTATATGGAATGCTCAAACACCTCGGTCGCGCGTTTATGTTTATATTATCCGGTTTCCAATGCATTACCAACCTTTCCTGTTGTCTTAAAAGCTGCTGTATTTCTGAAAACCGGGGAGATCTTTGAAGAGACGTGGTACAATAATTTTTCAAGACAAGATCCTATCAAATAGGTAATATCAAGCAAAGCGCTCCATTCTGATATACTTTCAGAAGAACAAATGGACTTTTATTCTAGACTTGTAAAATTTATTACAATTCGCAGTTCGTGGAAATATCTAATAAAGTGATTCAAATTCTAAAACAGGTTCGAAAAAATTTACACTGAATAATAATGAGCCAGCTTATGTAATTCACTTGGTGATGTTTTTTTTACCTTTCCATACATCATAATTACGCTGTCGGAGCGAGTATGCGACTACAGATCTATAGACGGAATAACAAAATAATGTTAAAAGAATCATGTTCAATGTATTTCATTATCCATGGCTTAATGCATATGTACTCGCCGGGATTCGTCTCGCTGCCACAGAGAAGTACATATAGAGCGAGCATACGTCTTCCAAATGGTTCAGCCTTCATTTGAAGGCATCTCGATTCCATTCTCGAAGCACGTCGATTTATTTCGAGGGGGAGCGAGATGGACTTTTACTTCGACAGAAAAGCGGGAGCAAACCGGGACAACAATCGATAGAGATAAACCGGGACCCTTCGAGACGAGATATTTATCGGTTTTACTCGTTTATCGAGAAACCGTCTCGATCGATTGGACGTGACCCCTAATATCTTTAAGGTGATAACGATTTATCTTTCCCTGGAAAATGTGCCTTGTCTATTAACGTTGCGATTCAACAGGACCTATGATATGTTGAATACGTAGACATTAGATATCGCGATTGCACTAGTTCAAAAACCACTAAATCTAATGGCAAAAATCTGCTTAGATGATGCCTTCCGCATCATACCTATCGAGCCAGCGATACACTCCTTATTGGGGTTTACCGTGGGCGGCAAGTATTTTTATTATCGGTGCCTCTCAATGGGATGCTCTACATCCTGTAAGATATTAAAGAGCTCAAGTCATTCTCTGCACTCGGTTATGGCTACAAAATTCGGCATATCAAAGGTGATCCACAAACTGAAGGACTTCATGTTCGTCGGTGCAAATGACGCTAGCCACTGTTCTATAGCTTTCAACACTTTCACATGTGTGAGTATTTGAGCATTCCAATCAAACATGCTAAGACTTACTACCCATCAACTACTATGGTTATGCATGGGATTCAACTGGACTCCAGAACTATGAAAGCACCATTTCCAGAAGACAAAATTCATAAACTGAAAAGCATGCTGGGTGAATTCTCGCGCCGCAAAAAGGTAAGTCTTGTGGAACTGCAATCTTTCATTCGCTCGCACAATTTTGCCTGTAAAGTCGTCGTGCCCGGCAGGGCATTTCTCTGCTGCCTGATAGACTTTAACAAAAGTTGTATCACAGGCTCACCATCTCATTCGCTTGAATGAAGCTAGAGCCTATGTTAATACCTGGCTTGTATTCCCCGAAGTCTTCCAACGAAAAAGTAATTGTCTTTCTCCAAATTGGGTATCCTCTGAGGTGATCAACCAGATCAAACTGTTTCCGACACTGCTGGCACCTTGGGTTTGGCGGCTGTTTTTGGATCCTCGTGGATAGACCATGAATGGCCAGCACATCTTGCCCACTTACATATCACGGTCAAGAAGTGCTTGCCGTGGAAATTTGGGGCCATAAACTAGCAAATCATAATGTTCTCTTTCTTTGTGATAGTATGACCGTTGTTGAAATAATCAATTACCATTCTTTCATTGCTGAGAAAATTAATACGTCAGTTAGTAGTTGCCTGCCCTCGAAATGACATTCTTTTCAGATCAAAACATATTTAGGAACAATCTTATTCCTGACAAACTCTCGCGGTTACAATTTCAGGAAGCGCTGTCTCTAGCCCCTTTGCTTAATCGCTCGTCGCACCCAATACCCTGTCTATTGCTGAGTCTTTGAAGCAGAGTTCATGTGACGGCGTCCCTTGCAGAAGATTCCTTGAAAGTATACAGGCGCGCGCATATAGAGATTTCCTCAATAACACTGGTCAGCGTGCCAGTAAGATTTTCTTCATCTCATCGGCACAGTTGGTTTCCTTCAAAGCATTCTTGCATTTCCACAAGTATGCACACTCCACAGCTTATACATTCGGCTGTCAGTTATGTGCACAATTTGGCTGAAGTACACGATCCTGCTCAGTTATTCCTTGCCAAAATGCTACTTACGGGCATGTCAAAATTACACGGCCCGATACCAGACTGCCCATAACTAAGGATATTCTCCATAAGATAGTTGATGCTATGTACCTCACGTTGTAGCCATGTAATTCTTTTACGAGCAATGGTCTTGATAGCATTTCATGTATTTTTGCGCGTTAGTGAATTGACAGTTCGTTAAAAACCAGACAGCAATAGCAATGTTCTTTACTACAACGATGTCTCTTTCTCCGATCAATCTGGCCCGTTACAAGTCATGCACATCATTTATTATCAGCAACTTCAAACACAACATATCCCATACACCAGTTCATTTGTTTATACTGATAATGTTAGATATTGTCCAGTTCTAGCAATCCGTGATTATTTTCGGTGACATAGTTCACATCCGAGGACGGGCCTCTGTTCCAATTTGCAGAGGATGAGCCTCGTTTCACCTGCCTATTTCTCAGCTCATGTAAAAAACGGAATCTCTTCAATCGGCATTGATCCTCTTTAATAGGCCATAGTTTTCGCATTGGCGCCGCCACTTCATCTTCAGCAGCAGGAATCCAGAATAACATATTCAAAAATGTGTAGATGGAAGTCTAACGCTATATTAGTATGACACATTTCACTTGGTAGCTGTGCATTGTCCAGTCACGGGTTGCATTGTACGGTAGCCCCAACGAATTTATTGCATAAATAAGGATCTGGTCCAACTTGACCCAGTTTGGCAAAGGTCAGTCAGGGTCTACCGTGCCATCTGAGTCAGTTATATATGATTATTTTCCAATATTCACTGTATATACAACACCAAGAAAACAATATAAAAAAAATAATTCACAATTTCGGATCGAAAATTCGTCAAAAATTGAACATTTTTTGGTTCTGACGTAGCTGTAACGTCATTATGGCGGCCATCTTGGATTATTTTGTATTTCTCGTAAGACCTTTGCCAACACTATTAGTGTGGAAATTTTCAGACTCTTACCCTAGAGGATGGCGAATATATGATGTTTTGAAAATCGCTGGGATAAAAATTGCCATTTATAGGCTCAAAACGACCCCGGGCCCCTAATGGGCCACATATTGCCTCCTGGGCCTCGAAATCGGGGGCACCACTTCTGATATCGTTCTCGGTGTCTCGGACGGCACGTGTGCCAAATTTGGTGCTTTATTCCACTCTGTCACGATAAAGTGAAAATCTGGCCTTAAGCCACCGGACTAACTATTTTTTTTAAGTCTCATGTATAATGCATCAGTCCAACAAGACAAAATGCACGGTTTTGGGTCGTTCTTTTTTGTAAACTCATTTTTGTGTATCATTAACAAAGACTATGTACATTTCTGGGTGTTGAGACTATGGAAATCCTTATATTCAGTACTTAGTACAAAACAAGAGACAAACTAGTATGCCAATAATTACTTGTGTATGCCATATGACTGTACATTCCCTCTCTGTGCAGTACTAGGTTCTCTTTGAAATCTGTGGGACGCAGAATCTGCGAATGGTTTGATGCCACTACCAACAGAAAAGAGTGGTACAATGGTAAGTAACGCAAAATGTGGAGAATCAAAACTGCCAGTAAATTATAAAAATCTGCACAAGTCGGTGAATATGATTCAATGTCGCTTTCAACAATATTTCAGTCATACCACGACCTTTGGGTCCTGTTTATCTCCACACACGGGACCCCAGCTCCCAGGGATTAACCTGGGGTATCGTTGTGCACAGTGAAGGTCATGGTAAGAATAGGCCTCAGCCCCTCAGAGAGCTTGTCGTAAGAGGCGACTAACTGGGGCACCCGTGGGGTTTCCGGGTATGAAAAGGAATAGGAACCAAACGTCTTGATGTGACTGACATAGTGTTGCTAGCCACGTTAAATTATATTCACTCACTTACAAGCGGAAACCCCATTGATTTATGAGGAGCTGAGGCCCTTAATTCTTTCCATGTTCTTGGGTGTGCGCAACGACATTCGAGGTCACACTGTCATTCGGTGAGCACAACAACCACCCAGCTCAGTCCCCAGAAGCCCCACGGGTCATTAGAATGAAGGCCCAATGTCATGAATTGTATCTTGTGTTTTCAATTGACCTGATTTAAAGTGATGGACATCCACTCTCAGGTAAAGTGATCCGTCTAATCAGTGGGGGAAGATGTAAAGACATCAGCTGAGCGTCAGGTCCAATATGATGGAGTTATATTGTGGATCATCTTCTGGCAGACTACCACAAATCACTGACATTCTTATAATGGTATTTCATTCTTTCCGTGGAAATTCTTCCTCTTCATTTTCACTTAATGTCTTGATGGCATCCATATATCAGCAGTTTATTTTGCGATACATGCAAAGGGGATAACAGTATTCAAAATGTCGATATCAGTGTCAATATTGGTAATAAAATGCAAACTTAAAATAAATAAATATGATATCGCATACTAACACACAGTATACCCAACGATGATCAAATTCGCCTTCTCATAAGAAATTAGTCGAGTTACGGGTTAAAACTAGTCTATGAAGGAATCACCAGATATCATGACGGAATCATGAGTGCGCATTTGAAATCTTATCGATAGTTTTTTATAAAGCACACATTTCCTTCAAAAAATTATTCATACATCAATTTATCATATAAGTATGTATCCTTACACGGCAATACACATCTTCGTACGGGTTCTCTGTTCCAGACAAACAAATATATATACATAGACAAGTTTAACGAGAACATTTTTCATGCTGACACGAACAGGACAACACACACACACTAATACATGTGTATTGTCCCAAACGAGGACTATGTTCCAAATCCCCCCAATGATGGACTTCTCTCCAAGCTGTTGTCCAGGGCTCATGTTCTGAAGAGTTGCAAGTAACAGCGTAATATATCGATTGTGCACGTGACCGACCTCGAAAACTCGTTTTTTAGACGGCCGTATGACAAATAGCAAAAGAGGACATTTCACACCTGTGTGACAGAACACATTTTGTTTCTGTCCAAAGTAGGACATTTCACAAGAAGGCATTTATGTGCCCGAAATGTTGATGAATGGCTACGATTATGTTCTTTTACACCTTTTAAGTTGTTTTACTAGTATGTATTTCACATGGTTGTCCCTTCTTGTGTGTAGCTGTCCTCAATTGGGTATTCTTTATTGAAATCCAATATAAAACGGGTTTAACTGGTCAAGAAAGGACACACGCCACACGATATAAACCTTCAAAACGGGGACAAGACAGCGATGAATATGTCCTCAAATAATGGTTAATTATTTGAATGTGTGTGTGGTTATGTCCTCAATTGGGTACCTTTATCTGACGCTAGTGTGGAAGTGTTTACCCGATGACGAGGATGTATTCCGTACTCTATAAATCTTTAAAACGAGGAAAATAACATCAGCTTTCTTCAAACGGTTGGAGATCATTCAAGCCGGTAGTTGAAAGTTAGTGTAAGAAGTGTTTCATTAGTCGATAGGGGACAGATTCCATACGAAATGAACCCTTCAAAACGAGGACATTAACCTAAGCTATGTCTATGTCCTCAAATGGTTGCTTAATGAACACATAAAGCCATATCCTCAATTGGGTATTCTTTGCTGAGAGCTTGTGTCGACCGTGTTTTATCAATCAAGAGGACACATACATACTATAGTGGCCGACCTCCACAACTAGTGTGTTTCACGGCAATAAAAAGATAACAAAAAAGGACATTTCACTCCTGTGTGCAGAACACATTTCCTTCTGTCCAAAGAAGGACATATCGACAGTTTCTCAAAATTTGTATTTATGTGCATGAAAAGTTGATGAATGGCTACGAATCTGTTATTGTACACATTTAAAGTTGTTTTACCAGTATGATTTGCACATGGCTGTCACTTCTTCACGTGTGTGTAGCCGTCCTCAATTGGGTATTATTTATTGAAAGCTGGTATAAAACGGGTTTAACTGGTCAAGAGAGGACACACGCCACTCGATATAAACCTTCAAAACGGGGACAAAACAGCGATGAATATGTCCTCAAATGATTGCGAATTATTCGAATGTGTGTGTGGTTATGTCCTCAATTGGGTACCCTTTATTAATCGCTAGTGTGGAAGTGTGTACCCGATGACGAGGATGTATTTCGCACGCTGTAAACCTTTAAAACGAGGAAAATAACGTCAGCTTTCTTCATGTGCTCAAATGGTTGCAGATCATTCAAGCCGGTAATTGGAAGTTGGTGTAATAAATGTTTCGTTGTTGATAGGGGACATATTCCATACGAAATGAACCCTTCAAAACGAGGACATTCGCCTAATCTATGTCTATGTCCTTAAATGGTTGCTTAATGAACACATGAAGCCATGTCCTCAATTGGGTATTCTTTGCTGAAAGCTTACAAGTGTGGAGAGTGTTTTAACAATCAAGAGGACACATTACATACGATAGTGACCGACCTCGACAACTAGTATTTTGACGGAGGTAAAGATATAACAAAAGAGGACATTTCACTCCTGTGTGACAGAACATATTTCCTTCTGTCCAAAGAAGGACATATCAACAGTTCCTCAAAATTTGTATTTATGTGCATGAAAAGTTGATGAATGGCTACGAATCTGTTATTGTACACATTTAAAGTTGTTTTACCAGTATGATTTTCACATGGCTGTCACTTCTTCACGTGTGTGTAGCCGTCCTCAATTGGGTATTATTTATTGAAAGCTGGTATAAAACGGGTTTAACTGGTCAAGAGAGGACACACGCCACTCGATATAAACCTTCAAAACGGGGACAAGACAGCGATGAATATGTCCTCAAATGATTGCGAATTATTCGAATGTGTGTGTGGTTATGTCCTCAATTGGGTACCCTTTATTACTCGCTAGTGTGGAAGTGTTTACCCGATGACGAGGATGTATTTCGTACGCTGTAAACCTTTAAAATGAGGAAAATAACGTCAGCTTTCTTCATGTGCTCAAATGGTTGCAGATCATTCAAGCCGGTAATTGGAAGTTGTTGTAATAAATGTTTCATTGTTGATAGGGGACATATTCCATACGAAATGAACCCTTCAAAACGAGGACATTCGCCTAATATATGTCTATGTCCTTAAATGGTTGCTTAATGAACACATGAAGCCATGTCCTCAATTGGGTATTCTTTGCTGAAAGCTTGTGTGGAGAGTGTTTTAACAATCAACAGGACACATTACATACGATAGTGACCGACCTCGACAACTAGTGTTTTGACGGCAGTAAAGATATAACAAGAGGACATTTCACTCCTGTGTGACAGAACACATTTCCTTCTGTCCAAAGAAGGACATATCAACAGTTCCTCAAAATTTGTATTTATGTGCATGAATAGTTGATGAATGGCTACGATTATGTTCTTTTACACCTTTAAAGTTGTTTTACCAGTATGATTTTCACATGGCTGTCACTTCTTCACGTGTGTGTAGCTGTCCTCAACTGGGTATTCTTTATTGAAAGCTGGTATGAAACGGGTTTAACTGGTCAAGAGAGGACACACGCCACACGATATAAACCTTCAAAACTGAGACAGCACAGCGATGAACATGTCCTCAAATAATTGCTACTTATTCGAATGTGTGTGTGGTTATGTCCTCAATTGGATACCCTTTATTTACTGCTAGTGTGGAAGTGTTTAACCGATGACGAGGATAGTAGTAGTAAAAAGCTAAATTGGATCGTATTTATGCAAATGAGAGCTCTCATCCAATCAGAAGCCGGCAAATCTTCGGCAATCTCCGGTAACGTTCGATCATCTCCGGCAATGTCCGGCCCTCTTCGGCAACGCCCGGCCCTCTCCGGGACAATAAATAGCCTTTATCTGCCCTTCCGAAGCATCCATGGCCTGTACAGGGGTCCCCGACAATATTTGCACCTATTTGCCCATGTTAAATGGCAAGTGGGGAACCCTCAGTTTTCCCATACAATGAGAGGGTCCTAGAAATTCAACCTGGGTCGGTTTATCAAGAGGCAGACGCGTTATCCATTAGGCTACGAGTCATATGATACAAACCAAGGTTGAAAATAGCATATATATGTCTACTATATGGCCCATACTGGCGCACTGGCCAATGTTGAACCCAATGGGAAATGTACTCCTGGTCATTGTAGTATGGGCTATTTGGTTTTGTTTTTCACATCTCAACACCTAAAACACGATGGGCAGAGTCCCGAAGCGATTGGTTGAAATTTTTTGAAAAAGTCACTGTGCGCATGCGTAGTGGATGAATAGCGCTGGGAGGGCGTTTTGGGGCCCAGAGGGGTCCATAGAGGGCCGGTTGAGTCGCGTGAGGTATCATTGTAAAGCACACGTGAGGGAGCATCCAGCGGGCTGTATGGAACGTGGAACTGACGTCATTCTGTGCAAGCGCAGTAGACAAAGGTTATGGAAATACACGTTTTGGGGTCTAGGTGGGCCACTATTGGGCCAATTGAGTCGAGTGAGGTATGATTGAAAAGCACACGTGAGGGAGCATCCGACGGTATGGGTGAAACGTGGAACTGACGTCATTCTGCGCATGCGCAGTAGTGGTTCAGTGTGGTTCAGAAGTTATTTAAGTGGTCGTCTGCAGTCTGTTTCGTATAATGGAACAATATCTAAAGCAGAACAAATTACATGTGGTGTCCTTCAAGGTTCCATTTTGGGACCATTACTATTCCTCATTTATATCAATGATGTAATACTAGTCTCAGATATTTTGAAAATCATTCTATTCGCTGATGACATGAGTGCAACGCTGTCCAATGCTAATCCACAAGTCCTCTTTGACATAATAATGTCACAAGAACTAACTTTATTACATAACTGGTCCTCGTGTAATAAATTGTCATTAAACATCAAAAAGACAAAATTCATGTTGATCCCACCCAACTGTAAAAGAAACGTACCATTCACGCCGGAGTTGCATTTAATGGGGCATGGCATTGAAAGAGTTGATTGTTTTAAGTTTCTCGGTGTATACTTGAATGAAAAATTAAATTGGAAAAATCATATCAACGAACTCTGTAAGAAAATATCGAGAAACATTGGCATGATTAATTCCGTCAAGCAATGCTTAAACAAAAGAACCCTTTATATCTTGTACTACTCACTCATTTATCCCTATCTATCTTGTAATGTCATTTGGGGCAACACTTATGTTAGCCACTTAAAACCTCTAATTCTCCTGCAAAAAAAGAGCAATTCGAATTATTTCCCTTTCGGATAAATTCGAACACTCAAGTCCTTTATTTGCCAGCCTCAAAATATTGCCGGTCTTAGAACTTAATCGTTATGTTATGTTAATTCTGTCAGAAATTCATCCATCATTGCTCATTGTTGCCCAAACCATTCCATAAGTACTTCACCAAATTATCTGACATACACAATTATCCTACCAGGGGTTCCTCATATAAATTATATAGGCCCTTCTTCCGAACTGATTTTTCATATCACACACCTAAAATCAAAGCCCCTAGAGAATGGAACAAGTTACCCTCCGACTTACAAAAATGTACATCCATATCATTATTCAAAACACTTGCGAAACAACATCTACAAACAGATAACACTACACCCATATACACTCTTAATTAAACACATACGGTATATACCAATGGTTGTATTTTATTCACCGCACTTTCTGATAATTACTTTTCATTACTCAACATCTCACAAACATAAATTGACGTCTCTTGTAAATGTATATGCCTTTTGTATTATGCTGGGATACCACAAGCCCCCTGGGGTTTTCTCCCGCCGATCACCATATCCTTCTTCTTTATCGACATCTGTGTATATATCATTACATCATGTGTTAATTTGTTATCAATTTCTCGGTTGGTGAATAAAAAAAATCAATTCAATTCAATAGACAAAGTTTATCGAAATTACAACACATATAAGGGAAGTGGGAAGAGGTGCCGACATACTGACTGCGTCACATGAATTCACAGAAATCAGAAATCATGGGCCCAGGTATGATTGTAAATACATGTACACGTTTTGGGGTCCAGGTGGACCACTATTGGGCCTATTGCATCAAGTGAGGTATCAATGTAAAGCATACGTGAGGGAGCATCCGACGGGATGGGTGTAACGTAAAACTGACGTCATTCTGCGCATGCGCAGTAGACAAAGTGTATGGAAATAAACGTTTTGGGGTTTAGGTGGGCCGCTATTGAGCCGATTGCATCTCCCTCACGTGTGCTTTACAATCATACCTCACTCGACTCAATTGGCACAGCAGTGGCCCACCTAGACCCCAAAACGTGTATTTCCATACCCTTTGTTTACTGCGCATGCGCAGAATGATGTCAGTTCCACGTTTCATTCAGACCGCTGGATGCTCCCTCACGTGTGGTTTACAATGACACCTCACTCGACTCAATCGGCCGTCTAGGGACCCCTCTGGCCCCCAAAATGCCCTCCCAGCGCTATTTACCCACTACGCATGCGCACAGTGACTTTTAAAAAAAATTTCAACCAATCGCTTCGGGACTCTGCCCATCGTGTTCTAGGTGTTGAGATGTGAAAAACAAAACCGAACAGCCCATACTACAATGACCAGGAGTACATTTCCCATTAGGTTCAACATTGGCCAGTGTGCCAGTATGGGCCATATAGTAGACATATATATGCTATTTTCAACCTTGGTTTGCATCATATGACTCGTAGCCTAATGGATAACGTGTATGCCTCTTGATAAAGCGACCCGGATTCAATTCCCACTAGGACCCTTTCATTGTATGGGAAAACTGAGGGTTCCCCACTTGCCATTTAACATGGGCAAATAGATGCAAATATTTTCGGGGAACCCTGTACAGGCCAGGGATGCTTCGGAAGGGCAGATAAAGGCTATCTATTGTCCCGGAGAGGGCCGGACATTGCCAGAGATGACCGAACATTACCGAAGATTGCCGGCTTCTGATTGGATGAGAGATCTGTGACGTCATCGATGACGTCATCTCATTTGCATAAATACGACCCAATTTAGCTTTTATATACTACCGAGGATGTATTCGGAGAGAGAGAGAGAGAATTAGGGTTTAACGTCGCATTCAGGATGTATTCGGTACGCTATAAACCTTGGAAACGAGGAAAATAACATAGCTTTCTTCATTTGCTGAAATGGTTTCAGGTCATTCAAGCCGGTAATTGGAAGTTGGTGTAATAAGTGTTTCACTAGTCGACAGAGGACATATTCCATACGAAATGAACCTTCAAAACGAGGACATTTTGCTCACCCATGTCCCCAAATGATTGCTTAATAAACATACATTCAAAATATTCATTCTTGCAAACACGTACATGTTACAAGTGTCTAGTCCGTCATTGGCAATCCAGCCATCGTCCATTAGCGAATATCCGCGTCCATAATCCAAAGACCTATTCCATATTACATATAACGGTATTAGTCATCTAGAGAATGATGTATCTCAGTCACACTTTGAATGT
>JAVTVY010004165.1:0-37078 GCA_036873755.1 Hanleya hanleyi | reverse complement strand
TTATTCTGGATGCTAGAACTTGGGTCGGTGTTTCCGTTTGGTTTAAATGATAATGTCAGTGGGTTCGGCAATGCTACAAACCGCCGTTCAAATATATCCAACATTACCCAACTATTTAAACCCCATCAACGGAGACAACGCAGCCATGGATGGCGAAAGTTTAATAGTTCGATGATTCACGATCATATCACTTTAAATTACTTAGTGGGTTTAACTAACACACCCAATAGTATACATAGCTTACGTACAGTTCTGTATGCGTTACCTCTGAGAGCTTTAGATCAAATAGCCAGAGATATACAGCAATCTGCGTCTTCAGGAAATATAATACCATCAAAAATCATTAAAGTATGTCAAGATATAGCGTGTTTTCGGTTGTATCGTCCAGTGAACATAATCGAAACCTCTCAAGATCGGCTTTTCTTGAAACTCAACTACTTAGATAAAGGACTGGACATCATTAATTTACCTCGAATCCTGAATGATCCAGAGGTACGCACCGCTGTACCAAACTATTTTAAGTTCACAGAACCTCCTTGCATTTCATATAAGTACACTAAATCTATAGCCACCAAAATATTCAATTACTCCAATGCTGTCCAGGAGTTTGACTGGAACTTATACACGTCAGGAGGCTATAGTTGTGATTGTGAATCGTCGAACTTTTATCTATACACCATCCAAACATATTGTGACTGGTGACCTTGATGTGGTGAGTGATAAGGATCTGAAATTACTCCTGATGAAGGGACCTAAATATAGAGAGCCAAGAAGAATAAATCTGAAGGCCGACCAGAAGATAATCCTGACTGCATTGGAACAGTACGTTATTGATTGGTCTAAGCGAGAAAAGTTGAACCTACAGTACTCGCTGATTGGCTGGACCTCACCAAGAGCAAGGTCGTTGAAACAATCCGCCATATTGACAGAAGTACTCTTCCCCAAGCAAAACAAGTTCTGAGAAACCTCAATTCGCAAGAAGTTCTAGCAAATCTCCAGAGTAAATTCGTCATAGTCTATAGCAAGTGGTGACTTTGCGGCCCAGTTTTCTAATATATTTGCGAAATACTGTCTGCCTAAAGTGAAAAGCGATCAGCTTGTTCAGGCGTGGCGCTCTAATCCCTTGCAGTTTTGGCAGAATCAGCTGAATTTCGCTGTGCGGTGCACCACGACCGGCTGCGGCGTGTCTGTGAGTGACCACCTAGCGGCTGGAACAGGGACCGCGCGAACTGCTAGCCACACCCAGGCCCTCTACATCTTCCATGTCTACTTTCAGATCAGGCGGATCCTAAAAGAGATTCAGGCACCGCTCCCACAAGACGACGCCTGGGCGCCATTTAACAATCCATTTGACCGCAGAGCATATGAGCGCATCTGTGCAGAATTTGGGGTGTCGCCGCACACCGGCTGGAGACAGCAGCAGAGCGAAAACAATGGCATAGGAACGATTTACTTCTATGCCACAAACGCAGGCTACATGCGGCTTCCAAAGCCGTACGACCCAACCTGGCATTCGTTTACTTCCCGAAAAAAACACTTTCACATTGACTACATTGCGCAGGGATCGGAGGCTGACAAGGCGTGGACAACGTTCATGCTGGACAGATCGCAGGGCTTCACACGTGCAGGCGTCGAGCGTGTTAATGATTCCATTCGAACGCATGTATGGGCCATCCTCGGCGCCCAGGCTCAGACGCGCACACGAATCTCAGGAGAGGGCACATCATTTGACGCGCAGAAGCAGTTTCTCGCCAACATCGAGGATGCGGTCTCCTCTCCAGTTGACCTCTCATCAGCGATAAAACGCTACCAAGGCGTCCTGCAGTATGCAGGCTCCAAAGTTAACTATGTGTTCGGAATCGGTCTGTACATGGCCCCCAGTGACATGTTGCTCCGCATAGGCCCTATCGCCGGTTACAACAATGAGATCGTAGTTGCAACAGAAAATCAAAAACTTGGCGAGAACGCGGACATTAACGTAACAGTCGCTCCTCTAAACACAGAAGGAGATACGGGAGAAAAAGGAGTGGTTCCCACGGCGAGTGGCAAGACCGCGACGCTGGATCGCCCTTACAAAAAAATCTTATAGGATCCTATAAGATAAAATCGTATAGGATCCTATAAGATTTTGGCCCAAAATCCTATAAGATTTTTTAATAGGATCCTATAAGATTAAAATCCTATAAGATTAAAATCCTATAAGATTGAAATCCTATAGGATTTTTTAATAGGATCCTAGAAATCAGGATCCTATAAGATTAAAATCCTATAAGATTAAAATCCTATAAGATTGAAATCCTATAGGATTTTTTAATAGGATAAAAATCTTGTAGGATTTTTTAATAGGATCCTATAAAATTTAGTTATGGAATGGATTCTTAGAAATCTACAGGATATAAAGTTTCTATAGGAATATTTGCATGAGTGATATAGGTCATCTTTTATAGTAACTCCATGAAATACAAAATGCCCCTGTGCTGTAAAATAGTAAATACATCAGAAAATGTATTAGCATAAACATTGCTTGTTTTGGATGTAGCACAGCTATGTTAAAGATAATCTGGTAAATAACTAATGCATAGAAAGAAGAACAAACAAATACATATAATAAATATTTCTTTATTATGTACATGGCACTTTTGAGATATAAACAGAGGAACATATGAGGGCATCATAATCTCTCCATCAGTTTTCCGTACAATTTCTGCTCGCCATTGAGTTTCGACTTCATTGCTTCCCGAATGACTTTCACGGAACTTGGGAATTTCTTCCGGCAGTAGTCTGTAAGAGAATGAAATAATTTGCAGTTAGCCACTGAATTTCAATATATTCAATCACAATATTTCAAACTATAAGCTATCAAAAACATGGTCATTGAACTTGGGATTAATTATCAGATGTTTGGAATATTTATGAAGAAAAGTTTTTACCTTGGATGGCTTGATATTTTCTTGGTCAATTGCAGGCTTAGCCTCTACCTCTCTTGTCACATTGGGTTTCATCCCTGTCAAAGCATGGGAGGCCATTTCATTCCTCATGAACAATGCACTCATTAGGTCCATGGTCATCTGTCTCGGATTAAATAAAAGATACAAAATGTGTACTGACAATTGGATTGATAATATTCAGTCAGAATGTTAATAGTCATAAATTGCAGAATCATGTTGACAAAGGATCAAATCTCATTGAATTATTATTTACTAAGATTAATTACATTAAATGATTATTTACAAGTGATCGCTTGTTACCCATTAAAAGTCAGTGTCATTTAATATGCATTTTAATGGTTAGCAAACTTGCAAAAAAAAACAAATTTAAAATCTTACCAGTAAATATAGATGAGACAATTAATGAGAAATCTTCTCAATGGTCAAAATAATTAATTATTTGATAATAGCCTAGGGATTTAGCTGAATAGTCATGATAGTTGAATTTATACTTATATCATCTGACTTGTCATAAACAGGTGCCACTGGAAGGTTTCTTTGTCGCTGCTTTTTTAACTTCTCGAGGATGTTGTTTGGCTCATTCTTCCGGGCATCACAAACTGTCTTGCTCGATCATCTTCTTTGTAGGATCTCTGATCTCCTGTGGGGAAAACAATTATTATGTCTCCCCCAACTATGTTGGGGGGAGACATCTAGTGTTTGTGCTGTCTGTCTGTCTGTCTGTCTGTCTGGATGGATGTCTGTCTGTCTCTCTGGATGGATGTCTGTCCGTCCCCTTGCCTTGTCTGCAAGATATCTTGAGAACTACTGGATGGAATTTCACCAAACTTGGATGGAAGCTTCATTGGGATAGCCCCCTTATTTGATTAGGTTTTGGCGTATGTGGGTGCATTCATCCGTGTCCGGTGTCCATCCATCCGTCCATCTACTTGTACATGTATATACAGGCCTTGTCTGCAAGATATCTTGAGAACTACTGGACGGAATTTCACCCCACTTGGATGGAAGCTTCAGTGGGATAGCCCCCTCATTTGATTAGGTTCTGTTGTGTGTGCGTGCATTCATCCATGTCCGGTGTCCGTCCGTCCGTCCATCTACTTGTACATGTATATACAGGGCTTGTCTGCAAGATATCTGGAGAACTACTGGACGGAATTTCACCAAACTTGGACGGAAGCTTCATTGGGATAGCCCCCTCATTTGATTAAGTTTTGGTGTATGTGGGTGCATTCATCCGTGTCCAGTGTCCGTCCATCCGTCCATCTACTTGTACATGTATATACAGGCCTTGTCTGCAAGATATCTTGAGAACTACTGGACGGAATTTCACCCCACTTGGATGGAAGCTTCAGTGGGATAGCCCCTTCATTTGATTAGGTTTTGGTGTGTGTGCGTGCATTCATCCATGTCCGGTGTCCGTCCGTCCATCCATCTACTTGTACATGTATATACAAGGCTTATCTGCAAGATATCTGGAGAACTACTGGACGGAATTTCACCAAACTTGGATGAAAGCTTCATTGGGATAGCCCCTCATTTGACTAGGTTTTGGTGTGTGTGCATGCGTTCATCCGTGTCCGATGTCTGTCCGTCTGTCCATCTACTTGTGCATGTATATACAGGCCTTGTCTGCAAGATATCTTGAGAACTACTGGACGGAATTTCACCACACTTGGATGGAAGCTTCAGTGGGATAGCCCCCCTCATTTGATTATGTTTTGGTGTGTGCGTGCATTCATCCATGTCCGGTGTCCGTCCGTCCGTCCATCTAATTGTACATGTATATACAGGGCTTGTCTGCAAGATATCTGGAGAACTACTGGACAGAATTTCACCAAACTTGGATGGAAGCTTCATTGGGATAGCCCCCTCATTTGACTAGGTTTTGGTGTGTGTCCATGCGTTCGTCCGGTGTCCGTCCATCTGCTTGTACATGTATATACAGGCCTTGTCTGCAAGATATCTTGAGAACTATTGGATGGAATTTCACCAAACTTGGATGGAAGCTTCATTGGGATAGCCCCCACATTTGATCAGGTTTTGGTATATGTGTGCATGCATCCATCCGTGTCCGGTGTCCGTCCATCCGTTCATCTACTTGTACATGTATGTACAATGAAAATCGCTTCTTTGTAATTAATATTTTTAGATACGCAGCTTTGTTTAAGATACTTATTGCTACATTAATTTTACAGCACTTTCCCTTAAATTATGTGCCCATTCAAGGCAAGGTGGGAGGTTGGGGGAGACGTATGTTTTTGCTCAAAAAAACAATCAGCATAGGCTTCAACTCAAGGGTCAAAGCGGAACCTCTAGTTACCATATCATATCGCGATTTATTCGAAAATAAACTCAACAATTTTCAAATCAATTGTGTACTAACTTTAAATATTGAAATAAGCAATGTGAAAATGCAATGCAATGCAATGCGTAACCAAACAACCTGGAAATTCTGATAAATGACATTTGACTTCGTTCAGATAATGTGTATGAAAGAATGTACAGTACATGATAACCCCCCCCCCCACCATCACAGTTGAAAAGTACATAAATGGGGTACAACACATATTAAAGTTTAGGCAACAATACCAATTTACGTTTATATTGATATGTAAGAGGGGTAATACGATGGAGTGTTGAATGGAGTGAACAATTAATAGACGATACTAACCACAATTTGTAGCATCATATAGATCAGCCCTTAGGTCGACAAATTAAAGCATCCAAAGTTCGAGTTGTCAGGAATAGTACACACCACTGGTACATTAGGCCTACCCGGAACTGGGCAAAGCTGTGAATGTCATAATAAAAACATCATTGATAAACTGTTCATTATGGTGGGGTGAGGAGAGATGCAATTTGACAGGACAGGAAGCTCAGACTGTGAAACCGACAGTATGAAATAAAAGCCAGGACAAAGAATCACAAATCAACTGTTATCAATTCATTCATATGTTATGCCAATTTTGTCATGTAAACATCTGAAATGGCTTGACTATTGAAGGTAGAAGGTATACCAGTACAGGAAATGACACAATGAGATTGTAAAAACACCCCCTTCTGGGTTTCTCACATTGAACTGTGCAAAGAGTCACCCAGCATGGTTAATCCCTAACACAATGGACCGCTAAGACAAACTGGTCTATTCTTGTGAGGTTGACCGGTTATTTTAATTAACAAAATATACATGTCTGTTCAGCTATTGAAATATATGTTAGACAGCATTTTATATCTAAGGTTAAATACACTGGGCTTAATAAAAGTACATGCCTAACTATCCTACCCATGAGATTAGAGAAAACGAGAAAATCAACCAACAAGCCCTTTCTTTCATAAATCGGTGAGATAAATAAATCTTTCCAAGGCAGTATAATGTTTTGGTTGTTGTATTTACAGTGTAATATACAAACCTGACAAAGTTACTTATATAACTAAAATATATTTTAAACTAGTCCAAAATATTCCAGACTTAACAAATGGAGACTTTAGAATGCTAATTTAGCCTACAATTTGCAAAAGGTACTTACCATCAATCTGAGTCCGTTCCATCAGCCATATATAATCGGAAATATGACTTTTACTGTCCTCAAATCAGTCAGCTATTAATAAAATAACTGCAAAAAAAATCTTTCTTGTCTCTGTGCAGCGCCACCTAGTGTGAACAAGCAGAGTTATCTCCCCTCCATTTGAAGTGGAGAGATTTTGTAAATACCATTTAGATTGGGAAACCATTTGAACTGATCAGAAGTTTATTCATTCATGAGAATCTTCAAGGATTTGAATGATAACAAAACATATTTCATAATGAAATGATGACAATCAAGGTTTAAGGGATGTCAGTTTGAGTTAGATTAAACGACAGGGATTTCCTTTAAAAGTCTTCTAGCTGAGAATTTTGTGCAGCAACATTCATCCAATTTGATAAATTTTGAAAGACATTGTGATTGTCTCCAAACAGTTAGAATATAGGAAAAAGTTAAATACTATTTATGTAATTTTTTTGTGAATAGGATTCAAAACCTGGGCTATTCCCTTTGTTTTCTAGGTTATCAAATGGAGCATGGGTCCATCTTTTTAACAGTGTCAACAGCTAAACAATGCACACCGACCTATATTCCTCATATTACACAATTATGAATGCAGCAACACACATTATTCGAAGAGTTAATTACGGACATCCTTAATTCAATTTTAAATAAAACTTTAATTCCAAACGATCAAATATTCAAAACTTCATAGATTTATTCCAATTTTAATAAATTTCAGATGAAGATTAATAGTGAATTCGATTTGAGTTAGAATATTTAAATTTAGTTTTCAGTGACCTTGCATTTGTTTGGATATCGAACTATGATGGATGGCAATTAGGTTTTTTGTCAATTTTTATTAGCATTTCCTAAGTGACATTTCAAAATACTCACAGTCAAATATCAGCATAACGATAGAATATTCACATAATATGAAAATAAAATTAATCCTTCAATTCAATTGTAATATAGTATAGCTATTGAAAATATTAATCATGAGTTTGTATTAAATTCAAGTTAAAATTTAAGATGAATTTCATATGAAACTACCAAAATTGATATTTGATGCCTAATGAGCAGCAGATTGGAGATTTGTGGTACAAAATCTCTCTCTACAACTGCGAGCAGCCAAATATGGAGAACATTACTTGGGTGTTGTGAACTGATATTGAATCGTATATGATCATATAAAATTGCAAATCCTATAAGATCTGGATCATATAGGGTCCAGAATACTACTTGCTTTGTGGTTATTCACAGATCTGACCTGATTAAGCAAAAACGCATTTTAGATATATTTGTCTTGACTGAAGACCGCATAAACATCACTCTCTAAAAACATTAAATTATTTTTTCCCAAGAAGAGTGGAAATTGATCCCACTCAAGTTGAATGAAGTCCAGTATCAAGTTGGGTGGATTTTGCTTATTAAGTCAATAAATCACTGAAGTGGTGGGCAAAATAATGTTTGAGTGAAATTACATTCAATTACTTCAGTGAAACGCACTTAATTTGTGTGAAATAATTCACTAAAATACTTGAGCGGGATCAATTTCCACTCTTCTTAATATCATTAATACAATTGATCCTATGGAGTGTCATATTAAATCCAATAGGATTATTATATTTCTATCCTATTAAATCCAGTAGGATTTTTTAGAATCTTATAGGATTTTTTTTAGAATCTTATAAGATTTTTCAGAATCTTATAGGATTTTTTTAATCTTATAGGATTTCTTAGAATCTTATAAGATTTTCTCAGAATCTTATAGGATTTTTCAGAATCTTATAGGATTTTTCAGAATCTTATAGGATTTTTTAGAATCTTATAAGATTTGGAATAATCTTATAGGATTTTTCAGAATCTTATAGGATCCTATAAGATTTTTTTGTAAGGGATACGATAAATGTATACCATAATGCCGGGATAGGGAACGCGTTAGCAAGATAACCTACAAGCCAAGTAAAGCCCATGACAACTGAAATCCTCGCGTAGATGGCCAAAGCGCTCCGTCTGTTTTTGTTGGTCTGGACTTTACTGGTCAATCGTCTTATCTTGAAAATGCTGAACACAACATACGCAAAAGAAACAATATTGAAAGTGAGGTGAACAGACACAGGTATTACGAAAGCAGCCAGGAGAACCATGCCCTCGTTAATCCAGCAAACCCCGTTTACACCATATCCCACTGAAACAGTCGTGAACAGGTCCAAACAAACGGTAAGACCAACGATCAGGAATGGAACAATCCAGGCCATACCAAAGTACAACCAAAAACGATGTGAAACATCCTCTTTAACAAAAGCTGATGGCTTGCCACCGAATGTACGACCCAGATCGAATGCCATAACATTGGTCCACGAAAACGAAGCTAACCAGAAGAAATGTTGACAAATAGCTGTCACCAAACACACGTTGTCGTCCCGCCATGACGCAAGACCACCGATGATGAATAGCAACTGTGCCAGAAATATGGCCGCCACTAAGTTCATGACACATTTACCCGGAAGATTCCGCAGCTCTGGGAACAGTAAGTAGGTTATGAAGGTGATCAGCAAACTCGTCAATGATACGGTTAATCCGACGATCGTTAGTAGAGATTCTACCAAATCCAGACTATCGTCTTCTAGAAAGAGTCGCTCCAGTTCGTCGGAACACAGGATGACATCATCGTTCAGGAACATAGCCGTTTCTAATCCGCGTATCTGTGTGAAATCTAGATTTGTCATGCCTTTAAGGTTCTCCATGGTGTTGACTTCGAGAATGCAAGTGTTAGAAGGTGATCTACCACATACAATGTAAGTTTGGTTAAAATTGTCCGTCACATTCAGTGTGACCGATTTTTCACCATTACCAGGCATATCAGTTTTCGTCGTAGTTTTACGCATCCACCTAAGTTCCAAAGGATAATTTATAGGGTCCATATTTGTAGAGTCTGTGGAATCACCGGATTCATTCGCGTTTACTTGTATGCTGCTTTCCGTTTCTTGATTGGTAAGACTTCTGAATTCTTTTGTTGTATAGGACCAAGGTTTGGAAGAACATATTTTACCTATACTTTCACCAATATTACTCAAGCGGAAATTAGAAATGTCTATGATGCTATTAGAATTGATGATGCAAGTCACATTATCCGCCATTTCCATGAACTTGTGCCGAGTCTTGTCTATAGCGCCTTGTAATTCAAATGACGTGAGAACACACGTCTTGTTGAATGCTATTCCAACACAAGCATCTCGAGATATCGTACTTAGCGTTATATTAATCAGACCCCTGGGGAATAGACGATTGACCTCCTGAAGAACGGTTCCTATTAAGTTGATACTCTCGTCAGATGTAATTTTCCCGGTTAGTCGGAGAAAGAAAGTAGTCGACGACCAATGTGGTAATCGATAATCGTTCGTCCGATCCTCAGAAACCCGATCGGTTGATATCTTCGTCAAATGTTGCTTTCCTCTGTCATCTGAGAATTCAGAAGTGAAATCAAAGAGCATTGAGAATCGGAGATTTCCAATTACGTTAGTTTGTGGATTCGCGAAAAAAGGTGACCAACATTGATATTTGGCCAAGCGGTATTCGCTGCACTCTAGACAATACCTGTTTCTTGCTATCTTTGGTTGTTTTTCTCCGTCAGGATATTTAATGGTGATGGGCTCAAAGAAAGCGTGGCATGCCTCTGTGAGGGTGTGTCCTGTTAGGCAAAGTTCATTGTCTGGTTTCAGACAAGGCTTCAGAGGAAATATTAGGCTTCTAGGTTTATTGATTTGAAACCCACATTGAAAGTCGTTCAACTCGGAAACCTTAATCCGTGTAAATGGTACATTTCGAAAATATTCTTTGGTCTCGTTGACCGTAACGTCGCAGCCAATTACAACTTCAAATTGAACTATATCTCTGACAGGAACTTCGTGACAGAGAGCACAGTAAATGTCACGATATACTTCTCTTTGCTCTGGGTGAAATACTATAAGATTGTCCACAAGCTTGTCGACGTCCAAATTATCACAGTTATCCTTTATTTCACCGTCCTGGTGAGAAACTGGACAGCGAGCAACTGTGTACGTGCTCAACCTGTGGTCTCCTATGAAGTAATGTGTACAGGCATAGCAACCGATCCCTTCACATAGACTGGTGGGAAGGCGCATGTCAAGATCAGTTGATGTTGTGTCTTCGTTATCGTCTACACAGTATTTCTGATAGTCCGGGCAGCAGTCAAAGTAGTCTAGACAACTTCTATGACAAGAGCACGAGGTCGACAAATAATCAAACATCTTACCACATTTCCCATGACATGAAGAAAGTGAACACTTTGCTTCAAATGCATCTTTTATGTGTGTTGCAGTGGTAATGATATCACTGGGATAACATTTACTTGAACAGTTCATTTCCGTGGTGCTCGACTCGCTTGCATAAAAAGTGGACTCTTTAGCAACCGAAGAGCTTGACTCGTTGCTATTATACCGATTTCGTATTGACGCCGTGCTGGATTCGCTGATATGATGTTCAGAATTCGTCCCGAGTGGAGCACTTTCTTCGTGGGATCCGCCGGTATAATTCGTGTCTGGTGCTGCGTTCAACTCGATATGGTTATCGAAATTCTTCCCCCGAGAAGGAGCTATTTCACTCTGATGACTGGGGGATTGAAGAGAAAGAATTCCTGATTCAGCTGACCTACTCACGTTCGATGAAGTTCCATTATTCTCTAAAACCAAAGAATAGTAGCATATCAATGACTACCATTCGTTTTTCTTGGTGTATTATGGTGATTACACAGTCAGAAAAATGGTGTTAATTAACACTAAAAAGTGGTGTTAATTAACACTAAAAAGTGGTGTTGACTTCAACACCAAAAAACAGTGTTGAGTTAGGGCCTACACCATATTGCCCCAACACCATTTATTGGTGTTAGTTAACACCGTTATTTGGTGTTAGTTAACACCGAAACACCGTTATTCGGTGTTGAGTCAGCATCCGCACTTGTCGGTCAACACTAAAAAATGGTGTTGAGCCGGTTTCAACGCCATTTATTGGTGTTAGTTAACACTGTTAATTGGTGTTGAGCCAGCATCAGCACTTGTCAGTCAACACTATAAAATGGTGTTGAGCCAGCTTCAACACCATTTATTGGTGTTAGTTAACACTGTTAATTGGTGTTGAGCTGGTGTTAGTTAACACTTAGTTAACATATGCATATTAATAGAGCCTGCACCAATTTATGGTAGGTGGGCACGTACGGCATAGGTGTCTCATTCGATATATTAAAGTTGAATGCATCTGCATATTGTCAGAGCCTGCACCAATTTATGGTAGATGGGCATGCACCGTCTAGGTGATTTCGTTCAGTGTTCACTTTATATGTGAACAGAACCATTCAACGCCGGATAGGTCTTTTCGTTTAGTATTCACTTTATAGGTGAAGGAACTGATCAACGCAGCGTTTAGGTGTGGGGAATCAACACACGCTTTATAGGCCATGAGATTTGTTTCTTTCCTTTGTCCGACGTTATAACTGTCAGCTATGCTGGTTTTGGAATACTCTGGGACAGCCAGCCCGGCATTGTCTTATATAAGGATAGATGCGGGACGCGCGGACCTCGGCGGAAGCACTAGAGAGAGAATCGTAAAATCCGTCCGTCATTTGCAATTTGTGTTTCTTTTTCCAATGAAAAGTTGAAAAGCTGGCAGTAAAGCGCACTGTGCGTCACAATAAACCGGCAAAATACGTACAAGTAAGTTTACTCTATACGTATACGGCAATTATGACTGGAAAATTCCAACTTCTTGGTCTACTTGCTTGGTATAAAGTAATTTTCCAAACAAATTCATATTGCATTCATATGACGTCACAGGTTCCATAGCAAAATTTGGAATCCAATGGAAATCACTTGATAGTATGTGTAATATATATCGTTTTAATCATCTCCATTGATAAACTTGATCGACATCTGTATTTCTTTCAATACAATTTCGCCATTTTCGCTGCAGTTCTGGGCTTCTAGTGTCGAGCGCCTGCATGGTTGGGTAGCTGATCTGTCTCCATTTATCAGAATATAGAACTAGTCAAATGCTCATATCATTATGTCTTGTTGGGCTAAAATCCCACGAAAGATAATGAAATTCCCATGATGGGCAGCGTTTTCCTCTGTATATCTGTAAATCCAATTCGCTGGTCTACATTTCAATAGCCATATGTCCAAGCATCTAATCTCTCATTATTCTATGGAAGAAAATAGATTTTGTAGCTGAAATATAATACGACCCATTTCTTCACTTATCCTCTGGTTCCGGGGTTCTTATGTGGTAAAGAATGGCAAATATCATCTTCATATGATGCAGCGGCATATACTTGACGCGATTTCCGATTTCCTCCATCTGATTGTTCCGTATTGATTGGAAGTATCCATCATTACTGAACCATTTTTGGATCTGTTAGATATGCGTGTTTACGCATTATATTAGTTTGATGTAGGTTTTTACTGAGCACAGTTACCTATACCATCCGCAGCTGTGTTGAGCGCAGATCGAGCACCGTAATTCTGTAGGTGTGTTTACGGTCAATTACTTACCACTGAGGCTGGACTGATCGGGGTGAATAATTTTGACCGACTTCTTTTGGACTCTGAAAATTTTCTGGGTTAATGTTTTTTGTTTAGGCTGCATGGACTTAGAATAATTTTGACTTCTTTTGGACTCTGAAAATTGTCTGGGTTAATGTTTTTTGTTTAGACTGGACTTAAATTAAATTTTGAAATTTTGAAATTGAAGTAAATTCAAATATGAACATTCTTATTGGCGTAAACCAAAACGGCGAGCCTGCCGGGTTTCACATAACCCTTGTTTTTTTCAGTGTTGGAATTTTAACACCATTCTTTTAACACCGTTTTTGGCGTTGAACTGGTGTCGAAACACCCCCTTTTCTGAACGCTGTTTTTCGGTGTTAAACTGGTCTCAACACCATTTTTCAGTGTTAGATTTTCAACACCATTCTTTCAACACTGTTTTTTGGTGTTGAACTGGTCTCGACACCATTTTTCAGTGTTGGATTGGGTCAACACCATTTTCTCAACACCGTTTTTTGGTGTTGAACTGGCCTCAACATCACATTTTGGTGTTGAATTATGTCAACACCGTTTCTCAACACCACTTATTGGTGTTGAACTGGCCTCAACACTAAAAAACGGTGTTGGGCCAACACCGTTTTTCTGGCTGTGTAGATTGAGGAAATTTCTGGCATTGTATAATACTATAATTCGCGAAGAATATGTACACACATAACCATATAGATATTTGGATCAGTACAAATATGAAACCGCTTTCGGCATACGTGTTGAATTAGGAATACAACTAAGAGATAGAATCAGGTCAACATTCTTAAAAAGCGCTCCTGGATCATGCAATATTATACAGACATATTTCTTGCTTGAGAAGATCGCTGTAATTTGGACATGTCTTTATTGGTCATGGTGAAAATATAATGGCTAGATGATAGCTTTAAATTTCGACATGTTTAAACTTTTCACAAGTATTTCCACAATAAAGAGTTAAGGGAGCTACATGGGAGTCAAATGAAGGTCATCCCGTACCAGCCGTTCCTTAATCTTTTATTTGGGGATCAACATTTCGGTATCATCTATCGTACTTAATTTAATCGTTAAAGAATTCCTCAAACGTTAATCTTACCAGACCAGTGGGAGAAGGATTATTCCCCACATACAAACTTCCTACACAATCTTCGAAACGACAACACAACAGAGCCGAGACTCCGTGGCTTGATAGGTTATATAATCGGGATAATTATGAGTCTATTTACATACTTTTACGAGCAAATGATCGTGGATAAATTTTTCGATTTTATTGTTCTCTGCTTGATGCCGATGGCTTCAATTTGGAATATCTATTTTACTTCGTATATCATCTGACTAAGGTTTCGAAATATTTGTCCAGAAAAAAACCCCAGGTCAGACGCATTGTCTTGAAGCAAAATAGCATTCAGAGAAAAATGTTCACTGTAGTTGGTGATATGAGTTTATACAAGGCGGTATAGTTTTCTCCCTCTGGCGGAGCATTTAGGTTCAGTGTTATTTTCATTCAACTAGACTGACTGGGATATTGCTGGTATAATCATCCTTGTTCGTCTATGGAAACAACTTCGACTTTTCAGTATGCGTTCCAATCAGTTTTTAGTCTGCCAGGATTACCCACCAGTATCACCAAAATGCTGCGCATGTGCATTTTATGTTTTTGTTTACTAATTAAACAAATCGAGCGTACTCTATAGCTAGAGATGATCAGTTTCCAGACCAGAATTCTTTGTGGCTTCGTTCGTTCAGTCTTCTACAGGTCTTTTGCCCCAACTCCTGTTTATTTCGAGGAACCACATCCTAGAAATCTGATATTTGAGTATTTCTCACATTTGGCTCGGCTGTTGAGGTCACACATCACCATTGAGTTTTGGGGGTCAAAGATTATAATCAATACTCGACTTAGGATGAAATTTGATTGATCAGTATACCTGACTGGCGGGCAAAGGTTTGTGATATAGATTAAAATGTTTGTGTAATATTCAAATCTAAATAATATCCAAACAACTTTTTTAAAATTTTAATAGGAAAAACTCTGGAAAAGTTGACGGGAAAAGTTTGAGTCGAAAGGTCAGGCTACCTGGTGTGGTGGATCAATTTTGGTGGTGAATATTAGGGAATGTAGTTTTCTCAAAATGTGTGCAGCCGATTTACTGCATATTGAGCAAGGCTGTTTTTATGGGTTTGTGAAAAATGGGAAAATAGGACTTTCTTTATTCTCACATATGTAAATGCTTCTATCCTTTGGAAAGGGTCGGCATCATAGCCATCTGTCTATTTACAGACATTATTTCGTTTTGTAACGTCCAATTGCCTAACTACTATGACTGTTTTGAGTTAGTGAGTCAGTACAGTTATTGCCAAGCCGTTTGTCGATAATCTCCTTGACATGGAAACATTTATTCGACCACACCGTTTGATCGTGCCAATCCTCTATTCAATTGTATTTTGCACAATGAGACTGACACAGTAAATTGGGAGCAATATATTCACCAAATTGTAATTATTACAACGTAAGAATGGCTTAGTTTGTAAAATATCTTCATGCAAGTTCATCCAGTTGCTGACTGGAAATTTGACCAAACTCAGCGGTAAATTCTGACTTTTGTTTTCCCTCGATAATGGGAGGGGGGTAGGGTGAGTTTTGTGCTAATAACAGATACCTAGTGTGTCTGCGGGCATAATTCTGAGCATCATAGCAAATGTCGGTAACTATACAAATCAAAAAGCCAAAACAAAAATTATTAAATATTATTTCTGGTGAAAATATTATTAATAAGTTCCTCACTACCCAAAGGCCTAAATATTAAGGAAAATAATGAGCACACTGATCCGAATATCCGTAACTTGACAACCTGCTGAAGTATGACCACTATATATATTTGCACTTTTATATGCTGACCTGTTCTGGCTTAACCACTTCTTTGTTATTTGAACCAACAATGATTGTTTGTCTTGATTTCCGGTGAAATTTGATTGGTCATTATACCCGACTGGACGAGAAATGGTTTGTGATATATTTTAAAATGTTTCTGTGATATACAACACGTAAAAATATTCAAACAACCTTTTAAAACTTTAATAGGAAAAAACTCTGGGCCAGTTTGATCTAATTTCTGCCATTCCTATCTCAAAAAAATGGAGGCGAATGTATGCTGAATTTTTTTTTTATGTTTCTACCTGGCGTGGTGGGTCATATGTGGCGGCGAATATTAGGAAATGCAGTTTTCTCAAGAAAATCAGCACCGAAATTCGCAACAAAATGTTGTTATTGTCTTTTACCTAAAATAATGATAGTGTTTTTTAACACTTCGACAGAAAACAACTTTGAAATGTGATTAGATAATTACCTAAATAGTAAAGAGATATATTTGAAATAAAATGATCCTTTTCCTAATTAATCTCACAAGGTAAAGACAGTTGTCAGCGAGGGAGGTGGTTGAATCCTCCCAGACAGACTGCAAGACTCTCGAATTAGTCTCCAGTTTGGACTGAACATTAGTTCATAGCAATCTGACGGATAACTTACCTTTTGCCGCCATCATGCCCGGTAGCCCCGCCCGAAGAATGACACAGGTGGACAAAAGTGTAATGAAGGGCAAAGGAGACATAATCGCTGTATCAGGACGACCGCTTTGCACTTTTGACATAGGTGATAATGCTGATGATTGCTTAACCAGGTCTTTATAGGTCTAACCTTCTGCCAATTTCCATGGTAGAACTTCCTACGATAGAATATTGATTTTAATTATCCAAACCACTATGCATCTCAAAGCAAATATACTCCTAAAATAAACACTTCGAATATGGCGGTGATTGGAAATGTCGGTAAACATATGTAATTTCCCAATGGAGTGGTGCTGGTATGTTTGTTTTCTACTCTGTATTCCCGTAAATGATTTTTTTTAAGTATAATAGCATCGAATCCTTTCTTTGCAGCCGAACGTAGACACGCTACTATGTTTAATATCACACTCAATGTTGACACGCTACTATGGACAACTAATCGCGTCACTGAATCTAACCGATAGGATGACTCATTTCTTATTGGCTCTCAGTAATACGTTAATTTTTGGATTTTGGTTAAATACAGCAAGGTTCCATGGACAACCAATTCAGATAGTATGTATGTCAGATTTGACATTCTATATTCCGCCGTCGTCCACAAAAGAATTTCGCATAAACAATCGAAATACCTTTTTCGTACAGCAGTTAATGGAAGTTGAAAAACAAACTGACACAGCTGTTAAGCGAAAGTAGACAAGTAACGAAACGTAGGGCAGGGATATATGGCCGTATTTGATATCTGTCACGATATTTTAGAAACGTAGAATGAAGTCGTTTGATGGTAATGCTCTTTCTGTAGCGCTGATTGAAATGCTTCTAGTCGAGATATATAAATGTCATATGCATGTGTTTCTGGACTATTACTGGGCCGCGAAATCCATATGGGAACTATTCTGGACTATTGGTATCCACACATCGGTAGTCGGCTACAAAATTGTAATCGTCTCTCTTGTCGCAGAGTAGACGTGAAAGTAAGCCTGTTTTTTTTTTAAAGAACGTCAGAGAGAGAACATAGATCACAATTCTGCATCTTAGATATTATTTTACAAATTCACCAAAGCTTTACTTTTAGACGCCCACGTGATGGAGATGAAAGACTTAGAGGACATTTAATCTGCCATATGCCTTAGATTTAAGACGAAGAGACTCAGTCTGCTCCCATTAACATAAAATAACTCGAGACAATATGAGAGACTATGATCTCGCGCACACCATGTTGGGGGGGGGGGGGGGCTGGGGGTCGCGGGGTGGAGGTGGCAGAGGTTTCCGCCTGTGCCATAATATCTTTGTGTCATCATTGTTCTCTTGCTGGAAACCATCTTGTGTGTTTTTTTAATTTTTATTTGATGTCTAGTTGGAACTGTCGTACAAGAACGGTATTGTTTTGTGACTGACGGGTAAATATTTCCATCTGATGCCTTCAAATGTAATTAAGAATTTTCACCGGATGGTTCTGATCATCCAGCTAACAGTATGGGAATTTAATAACTATAATCTGGGTCCCAGTAATTTAATTTCCTTCCGGACGATTCCAAATCAATATTTGTCAGACTTCTGTCGTGAGAGTACCACACTCACATACAAACATCTAAACAAAATAATATAATAAATGAGTTACTGTGGGCTGAGGAACTCATTAGGACTTCATATATAAAATTTCTCGTCATATAAACATAATTATCCCACGCGTGTTTTTTGTGTGTGTGTGTCTGAGGGCGATAATGTTTTATTTTCATCTTCGCATCCATCACGATGAAAAACTATATATAACATAGGAATTGATTTTCTATTATTGTTTAGATGAAACTACAGTTAAAGTACGAAATCCGAGAATTGCAATATAGCCCCAGTTATATGGGCCAAATTGTTATGCTCAATCTGTAATATGTTATAAAACAAGAAAATACTAACCGAGGAATCCCACTGGTACAAAAGGAAGGCTAAGTAAGCTCTTTTCATTAGGCAACATCACGCAGATTTGAATAGAGATTGTGGCATGCAAATTAACAGAATGGTCCAACATCGGTGATTCGAGTACATTATTGAATACTGTATCTCCAGTCTTACTAGATTGGCCCGATATGAATATATATGCACGTCGCGTATAAATACGATACGGATAAAACACTATATATGTATATGTTGTGATAATAGCGGTATAGTATATACATGGTATATCTTATGTTGTAAGTTCATTGTGATGCAGTTGTAGAATAGAATGGAAATAATCAATATGCTGATCTCAGCGCCATATAAAGAGCCTACACCTGAGTTTACAAGAGTGTTTACAACAGTATTGAGGCTTTGTTTTAAGATTGTACCTCCAAATCATTGAACATCCCTGATTGATAATGGTTTGCCCGCCCCTCCAGTAAAAACAAGCGCTGGATGAGCGCAAAGACCTCCGTCGAGGCAACAGGGTCCGTAGGGGATACATCACTGAATAACATAGGGCCGGATGCCAAGCTCAATTTTGCATTTGTTGGACGTTAACTTTACCAATGGTAATTAACCTGGGATTGAGGGTTCCCCACTAGCATGTCCAGCTAGGGATGTGGAAGTCACATTCCCCGCAAACAATTTTTGTCTGATTTCACGTGCTTGAAATATTGGGGTATGGAATAGAGTATATTGATGGAAAACCTGGAATACTGCTTGAGACATTAGGCCCCTTCCCACCCCCACCTGGGGCCCTCGGTGGCCGAGTGGTCTAAGGCGCTTCGCTGGTGACCGCTAGCCTCACACCGCTGAACCGGCACGGTCCAGCTGGTCCATGTGTGAAAGTTTGTCAGTTACTTGTCGAAGGGCGGTGGTTCTCTCCGGGTTCTCCGGCTTCCTCCACCAACCAAACTGACTGTCACCATATGAGTGAAACAAACTTGAGTGTGACATTAAGCCAAATCCCCCCCCCCCACCCCCACCTCCCTCTGAGAGGACGCCTCCACCCAAATCAAAACGTTAGCGGCAGAAATGAGACCCTGTGTGCCTAATTTTATCAACTTGCTTGTGATTTTGTGCTATAGGCCCTACACATCAACACTTCATATTTTGTATGTGTACAGTATAGCATCCTCATTGACAGAATCCTCTACAAAACACATCTGATTTTACCGACACTCCGTTCTGATCTGTCTCAGCATCATGTGATGAGGATTCAATGCGCTTGGAATAATTTTGTATACTGGTGTTACAGGTCACCTTCACCATAATGTATCAATTACCATGGACTTGTACATGTATCACATTCATATTGAATGGTGATGACTGATGAGAATATTGCCCATATGGAACAATTGGTTAGATTCCAGCGAATAAAAAGTTCATGTTAATCATAAACAACATACAATTAATAATACTATCAAATAATTATGTCTATTCCTTGTCGACATCAATATAATACAGACAATATTATGACTGAAACATGGTAACAGATATTCAAGGGTATATATGTCTACACTAAACTGAAGGAGACCCATGATGCGTATTATATTATGTTGTAAAACTTCACTTGCTAATCTCTATTATGTTGCTTATTGTGAAAATATATGAAGTTATGAAAATAAATTTAGTATGATGGCCCATTGCCCTCAAATTAGAAATATCTTCAGCAGCTAAAGTTAAGCCAATCATAACAATATGTAACACCATGGTATTGTTGTAATATCACCCAGGTATTGATCTTTGGTTAAGAATGTAATGAGATACATATACCTGTTCTTTGTGTTATTCTGGATGCAGTTCATTCTGTATGTATTTTATACATGTACATATACCAGAACTGGAATTGCAATTTGAATAAAATAATCGAAATATGTTCGATTTTTACCTCTACTCAGGAAATGAAGTCTTTGTTTCTAGAAGCTAAATCCTTTTAGACACATTCAAGCCCTCACCTGGTCAAGGGAGATAATTTTGTAAAAAAACAAAACAAGTATACATCCACACTGGTGCAGACCAGAAAGTTTTATTACAAGCGTCCGTCATTCATAATTCAGCCGTCGTCCATTAGAGAATATCCGCGTCCATAATTCAAAGACCTATTTCATATTCCATATAACAGTATTCAAAACCAAATCAAAAAGACAATCATAGTATACATAAACTTAGGCTTGTTTCCTGCAGGAGAGAAGCGGTCAACAGTTTTCAATGATGCCGGCAAGACATCATGATGTTCCAAAAATATCAAATCCGTATCGCTGATCAGTATTCTTAATCCATAATATTCGTTATAAAGTCGTCATCTAAAGAATGATGTATCTCAGTCACGCTTTGATTGTGAATGTTCATATGAGTCCCATGGGGATCTTGAAGTACATGGGTTCATACGGCCCCTAGCCCCGGGTTAAGCGGAACTAGACAAGTTACGAAATGTAGCGCCATAGATCTTGCACGCTACGTTCGTTATGACCTTTGATGATATTTGTGGAGCATGCTGCAGGACTTCAACTTCCATGAATCGGATATTATCCACACAATCCCATTCTACATGATATTTTTGCCATAGCACCGATAAACTAGATGCCTTCCTTTATGTGTTCTAGATTCAGGAGCAATTGGGAGCTGCAGGTTTTGTAAAAGTTAGATCCAATTATTCTGAGAGAAGGAATGAAGTCCGGCATGGAAATGTCTGACCGATTGACACATGTATCACTCTGCCGGTGGTCATTACATGTGTAATGTTTATTTCCTGAGGAATTAGCTGATATCCAATGGGGGGGGGGGGGGTTGTGGCCAATCACTGACACTGATTTTCACCACCTCTGTCATTCAACACCTTTCTGACACAGCTGAACCAATCAATAGTCTGTTTTGGTTTTTCCATTTCATTCAGTACATACATTGTGTAACAGTCCTGTTGCATCTGATATCAGAAGTGCTGAATCCATGACCTGCAGGTTGGAATCAATTGTATACATATTTAATATCAAAACTCACTTCATTGAAAATGTTGATGGCCTTCATTATATTTCATTCTTTCGTCATACACAACAAGATGAAATTCATTATACCAGTTCGCACCTTTCATACGTGTACTTAATAGAACTGGGACCTGACCATGTTACAAGAATTTGCAAAAGTATGAAATGAGAACTGAGTACTATGAGAACTTAATCCAATCTATGAGTGATCAATAATATGAATTTTGAAGAACGATGATGGATCTTGACCAATGGTTGGATTGGAGTTCATGTTAGTGGCATGAGCATGATAAGAATCTAGTATATCATAATCTAGAACAGGATTGTTTATATCAGTAACTTCTCTAAGGAGCAATATTTTGACAAACGAAAATTAGATCACAAAAGAGAATACGTATACTGTGTTGAGGAATATTTCTGTCTCCTCAATGGAAGGCAAAATTTGAATGAATGGTCTGTGTTGTCAGTGTGTCTGATGTCCTCCTTGCAAAGACAAGAATTTTTTTTATGTAATTTATTATTTATTGATTTATGTATTGATTTTCTTTTTGTCTAATGGTCTTCTTTTCAAGTGATTTGGCATCGGTGAAACCTGAACTGTATATCATAATCTCCTTCTTTCATCTAGTGATAGTGTCAGTTTGGTTCCAGATCACGGGGCTGAACAAAGCATGTGAAATGTGATCGTATGGCAAATAAATGGCCAGTGGTATGTCCAGGGCTTAAAACTAAATACTAAAAAAAAATTGGGAAAGGTTCCATCCATGCTATCAGTCAACAATCTCAATAATGTAGGCCTACTTGTGGAATGTAGACACTCCTTTGTTTCAGCTACAATTCAGAATAAGTTTTCAGAATATCAGGTTTTAACAAGCAAATTATTTTTCATCAACAAGTGTCACAGCACACAATGTGGATGTCACGAAACTGTTGGGATAAATGAAAAGAAAAGGTTTACAATGTTGTCAAACAAAAAGTATAGCTTTATTAAATAAGTTTACAGACTCACGCAGCTAGATCAATTTTCTGCAAAATCAAACCATTATTCAACTGCCAAATGCCAAAATAAATAGCCCAACACTCCCCCTCCCCTCCAGGAAATATAATTTATCAGCAAAATTTAGAATAACTGTTTTTAAACAACCAGGCTGGTGGATATCATCAACTGAAAAAAAAGTATCAGAAAAATCAAAGCATCGTCGATTGTGCTGTTGTCTTCCAGTCAGTGCGTGCATGACCTCCCGAGTCAAGTGCATTTGATATGCAACAACAACAACTTGGATTATTTGGTTGGCTTCGACAGAAGTCATCAGCCGACAAATACTTTACGATATATAGAAATGACGGGTGGTGTACTAGGAATCATTGTGTTGTAATGACATAAAATGGCGGCAATAAACTTACCAGAAAAACGGCAAAAAATCGCATTGTCCATCTCTACAAGCTGGAGAGCCGCCATGTTGTATCTCCCGATGGAAGCGGCCAACTTTACGTGTAAGTCGTGAAGTATGGTGGGAGGTGGAACCCGACTACAGAAGCAAGGCCCATTGAAATGCACTGCAATGAGGGTTCCCCATTATTTCAATATTGTCCAACGAGTTGGCTTCAAAATTTCGTCGGGAACCATGACAATCCCTATTAGAAATCCTATGAGTCGTGGATTCCCCATATGACAATTATTTGGCGGGAGATTCCACGTTGCTCTCCTAGACCTCCGTCTGATCGACGGAGGTAAAAAATAGAAATTTAGCAAACAACATACACAAAAGGTATTAATTGATAGTTCCCAAGGTGTATATATCTGAGTGTAAGTCAAATTAACGGATTGATATTTTCCTTTACATTGTATATTCATTGCTTCATATAGCTTCATTTTCATTACTCAGTAACCATATTAAATTATCAACATCAGACAAATTCATAAAGTTTACTGATATTTTAGTAGCAGTAGTGAATAACGATAAGCTAATATCAGCGTAAGCTTGGCATCTAATTAAGAAATTATCTTCAGACAGAGTAGACCGAGAAAAGGTATGATTCTAGAACGAAACGTGATTAAGATAGCTGGTAAGTTCTGAGTTGCTACCTGAATAAATTTTATGAAATTGAATAGGATTTTCTAAAATAGATTTCCGAAGATCTGGAATTTTCACGCATAACGACCAAGTTTCAATGTATAAATTTGAGATGCACTTATAAATTGTACTACTTCGCTTTCGATCTGACATGGAAAACAATCTTGACGACGAGAAAGACGTAGCACCTCAAAAATTGCCTTAACTCCTCTTATCCAAGATTCAATATTTGGTCTATGAAGATCACATGATAATGCATACGCTTCTCCTAGTAGACGAGTATGACTAAAGGATGACAAGCCCAAGATGAACAGAGACCAAGGGCTGATAATCTCGAATGCATGGAAAGATGTGATCACACCACAATAGACCATATATACACCTTAACTGACTTCCATAGTATCCGCACATGTGTGCCCATTAAACTCTATCTTTAGACGCGGAAGCCATTGCAGATGCTCTTTGATCTGTTCTTTACTTTACTTTATTACATTACTACTGTTTCATCTACTCTTCATACCATCGTGCCACATGTACCACCATTCAACATCAGATTATTTAAGCCAGCCCTCACATTGTAACCACCCACCACAATTATTGTTTGTTTAGCTTTGTTCCCCATAACCCTTTCATGTATGCCCACTCTCCAGGAGTGTCTACACCCCACTGTTTCCAGACCATATATTGTTGTTATATTAGATTGGCTTCATCATACCCTGTACATATATATATACCTCATGTTTGATTGTACATTTATACACTTGAGAATGCTAAGGGCAGACTTAGCGAAACGTCGTGTTTAATAAAGAAGAAGTTGAAATCCAGGAAATCCCAGTGTTCATACTTGTACTACTTCTATACGTCAAACCGAATGACACTTCAAAATGTCATTCAAAAGTTGTAAAGGATGAAAGTCTTGCTCAGATATACTGGCAATTTCTAGGGAGATTGTTAATTATTTGACTTGGGATGTACTCCTAAAGTATGTTTACCATATCGTAAATGTAACCCTAGATCTCCGCACCATACAGGGGAATTGGTTTAACGGTTTAACTTATCTCTATATTTGGCTGGAAGTTTCCAAATGATTTGTGAGGTGGAATCTCCGCGCCATACAGGGGAGTTGATTTAACGGTATAACTTATCTCTATATTTGGCTGGAAGTTTCCAAATGATTTCTGCGAATGAACCGGACTGACTGAAAACTGTTCCTAAGTCTCTATAGGAGTAAATCTGTTAGATAACATTACCGTGTTAACTGCATGCAACAGTTCTACCTGAAAGTGAAAACACCAGAACTTTAGTATGGGCCAAGTTAATCCGGCCAAACCGGAAGACTATACTGTGAAGTCATGTGGCTCTGTCAGTATGTCGGCACCTCTTCCCACTTCCCTTATATGTGTTGCAATTTAAGTTTTCGTCTTTGCAATACAAATTTAGTTTATCAAGTCTATTTTGAAGACCAATACTAGACTCCGCTAATTATACCAAATCATCATCTCCTTGGCGCACGACAACATATGAAGTCATTCGTCAAAAAACTGCCTATTTTAACTTAGTTTAGATAGAAGCCCATCATGCATATAAGTGTTTCTTGAGCTGCTTGGTATATATATTCATTAATGATTTGATGACAAAACAGGTTATGTTGACAACAGTACATTTTTCTGACCTAAAACCAATCTGTTCTCTTGGAATGATATTATTTTCAACTAGATATTTGTCAAGTCTTGCGTTATATGACACTATTGAAAAGTTTATTCCAAGACAGCTAATAAGAGTAATATCACGAAAATTGTTTGGATCTTTTAATCTCCCAGTTTTATGTAAAGGTGTAACATAAGGTGTAGACAAGGATTTCAGGTATACATTCCATTTGATATATTATCAAGATAACACGACATTTTGGACTTCAATTTCTTAATTGCGTGCATGATCTCTGCTTCGGATGATCGAAAACCAGAGAAGAAAAACATGCTTTGATTTTTGAGGAGTCGCCCATAATATCAGCCTTGCCAGGCCCGTTAGATTTCTTGAGAGTTGTTGTAGCCAATCTTCAGCGGTAACTTGACAAGATTTTTCGGCCATCAATGACTCGACTTGATTTCAAGAAGCAACTTCCAGCTTGCAGATGGATGACGTTCTTGTAAATTATTCAACTGACCAATTAAATCTGCATGGAGTTTCTTACATTTGCAATAAAGTTTCAGATGGCTGAAAAACACATACGGGTCTCTAGGATATTTACTCATTAATTCTGCACTGCTATACTATCTAATTCATTTGTAGTTTAAATAGGGGTAATTAAATCAAACCATTTTCGTTTCTTCCATTTTGTGGACTTATTTTTGCGTTTCGACGTAATGGCGTACGACGTCGGGAATTACAGGTTAGTTTTTCTTGGTAGTCTTGCATTTACCAGGTTTACCCCATGTTAAGGCGTTTATTCCAGCAGACGTCCGCGATGCTCATCTATTAACATCAGATGAGTTAATTATTTGAGCTGATCTACATGGAACTGACGTCTTTTGTATTTCTTACATCTGCGATAAAACTTCAGGTGGCTGAAAAATACATATACGGGTCTAGGATATTTACTCATTAATTCTGCTCTACTATCTAATTCCCATTATAGTTTAAATAGGGGTAAATCAAACCATTTTGGTTTCTTTAATTTTGTGGACTTATTTTTAATAATGCTTTTCTACGTAATGACGCACGACATAGGGCATTACAGGTTAGTTTTTCTTGGTATTCTTGCATTTACCAGGTTTACCCCATGTTAAGGCGTTTATTCCAGCAGACGTGCGCGATGCTCATCTATTAACATCAGATGAATTAATTATTTGAGCTGATCTGTCATCACAGCTCCCAAGCTAGCGTATCTAATTCCGCTTAAGCCGTTGCTAGGAGCCGTGTGGATACTTTATTGTGTCCGCATGAACAGCTGCAATAAAAGCGCAGCTGAGATACTAAGACTACGTCGGAGAATTCACCGTATTCTCGGGTCTCAATGTGAGGTGCCGAGGGCAGCTTTCCTGTATAGTCATATGGTTGCTTTTTAGGCGCCAGACGTCTTGCATATCGCTCCAATATATTACCTGTATATTGTAGGATTCTGCTGGTGGACTGTTAATTAGTTCCCGAGGCCCGCCCTCTGTACATGTCACTCAACAAATATATGTAGGTTTATTGTTTTGGTGGGACATTTAAGCCGTACGACGTTGGGCATCACATGTTAGATTTTCTATGTATTCTTACATTTACCAGGTTTACTCCATGTCAAAGCGTTTATTCCATCAGACGTCCACGATGCTCAGCTGTCACCTCATGCATATCGCTCCAATGAACTTACTGCAGCAGTATGTAAGATATTTGTAAGATCATCCACTGCTTTGTAGGTGTATACCTTGCCATGAAGATCTCACGGTGAAACATATTCTCATAGACTGCATACATTTTAAGATTGTAAGACATACTTTTTATCGAGCAGCTACGCTGGAAGATCTTTTTAGCAGAGTGAAAGAAGATTGTATTTTAAATTATTTTAGAGAGATTGGTTTGTTGTACAAATTTTAATGTTTGTACGTGTTTTGACGCATTAGTTTACCGAGTTTTTGAATTGATTACTTAGAATTTTGTTTGATCGTCGCTATATAGCTGAAATATTGCTGAATGCGACGTTAAACCTTAATTCTCTCTCTCTCTCTCTCCACTGCTTTGTAGATAGTATCGTCTGTAAACACGGAGCTGACAAAATTGTTTTAACATTTTTAGAGCCTTTGAGGCAAGTTCAGCCTGAAAGGCGAGAAATGGGCTATCATCCCAAATACATTTACTGGCCACGTTGGCGTCAAATGAAATACTGAAGCTGATGAAATGGCTAAGACAGCCCTAGATGATGAGGATGATCCTGTTGGAATCCCATATAGCGATTACAGACCCTCTATCTGTGCTTATATGAGAAAGCTGTTTCAATCTTTATGGGACTTTAACAGACTTCATGAGTTTCAAAAAAACTGTAGCATATATTCATCTGAGTAGCCTGAAAGGTTTCGATCAAGCCATGATCAGCGATGTAGAGTCGGTCATATCCGATTAACTCACGAACATTTACTAAAAAAGGAACCAGCCCAAGGTGTATTCCATGCCACGAAGATCTCTCAGTGGAGCATATTCTGATCGACTATATAGATTTTAAGAGATTCTTTTTATCAAGCAGCTACTTTGAAAAATCTTTTTAGTCCAGTAAAAGAAGAGGATATTTTAGGTTATTCGAAAGAAATCGGTTTGTTGCATAAGTTTTAATTTATGTGCATGTTTTCTGGGGATAATTTCTTCTGGGCTTCTGGGTTGTTGACTTGTTTTTGTTGAAATACTTAGAATTTTGTTTGATCGTCGATATATAGCTGAAATATTGCTGAACGCGAGGTTAAACCTTATTTCTCTCTCTCTCCTTCAAGCCAAAGAAAAGCTTATGGAGTTTGAACCAAGCGCAATTATCTTTTTTTCAACTTCGATACACCAGTAATTAACGAATCTTTTACATATATATGCATAGTCATCCAGAATAGTTCATGGCACGCTTTGCCTTTGCTCGGTGATAATTATAAGCTTTGAAACCATCAACAGGTAAGCCAAATGTCGGGTCACCGTTTGTTTCCTTGACAGAAATAATGTCACTGTTTTTAACAGCTGAAATAAAAGAATTATCATTTACTTTGTTAAAATCTTGAGAACACAGACTTTGAACGTTCTAAAACACAAGTCACCTCAACAAGTTATTAGACATTGCTGGATTCTGCATCCTATTCATAGGCCATATCATCATGATATCTTTACCAATGGTGCTGACGAGGGATATACCGCTTATTGTATGGATACACGTATCTATCGTCAACATCTGTGGTAGTCGGACGACTCTTAATCGGAGGAGTAGCGATATGATCTGTTTGTGAGTTCCCGATATCTATAACGGCGAGGAGATGAAGCGCGTCATGTATTTCTAGGCCCATTTGCTGCTCTCTTTTTATAACTCTGGTCGTTGGAAGATTTATGTTGTTGTTGATTTCTGGTGTCTCTTAGAATAATAACCATGCCGAAAGCCTGTTTAATGGCTAACTTTGCATTCATAGCTAGCACCTTTTTACCTTGATCAGATAGACGGATGCCGTCAGGTTTGGCAAACTTGTCGAAGAATCTTCCTCGATTTCACAAGTTACTGTTATCCCAGACGGTGATTTACTGGTCCTCAAGGCCGTGTCAAGTTGGTCCGCTCCGATGTTAAATAATATTAAATAGAGTCGCTTCTAAATACCCTAACATTGAATCATGTACCTACAATCAACGTTCTCTTGATTTTCCTCACTCCAGCTAATCAGTTCGCCCGGAATTATGGTGCAGACGAAACATGTATATTTGCGCCTTGTGCCTGCTAAGGTTGCTACCTCACAGAGCGGAAAGTTGGTACATTTGGAAATGTATCAAAGCCTTGCATGATGCACATTGGATCATGTAATCATTATCTGGTTGATGACAAAACAGGAGGCCATTTTTCTGGTTCTTCTGCTGTGTATCGGTCATCAGTACATTCAGCACAGTTTCATCACTATCCGAAACTGGGGTTTCAAATTCACGGGTAGGTTTTTCTGATCTATTTACGTCTTGTGCTGTTGTTTAGGCATACACGATGCTTCACATATATGGTCATAATCTGATGGGGTATATTTGTACACAAACAGCCAGTTGATACGGTAATAAAACGAACTGCATCACCAATGCAGCTGAAGCGTTTAAAGAACGCCCCAGAGTATTTACTGATGGCTGCTCCACATGCTGAGCATTCTCGATAAATTTCTGCTTGGCGACCTCGGGCAACGGCATAAAAGTCTTGTTCATGTTGTTGTTGTTGTTGTAACTATTGTTAGCTGCCATCGTTGAGTAAATCCAACTGTTGTACACACTCTTTATTAACTGTGTGGGAGTTTAACATATCCGATACGTTGAAATCGATTTCCTCTCCATGTATCCAGGAAATATCATGGAAAACGTCTGCTGAAAAAAAGGCGTTGCCATTTTTACGTTTAAATTCAAATACTCCTTCTTTCGCTGATCAAAGCACGTTATTTTTTTTTTAAATAAAAACATTCAGTTGTAGTGAAACGTTGCTCTAATTTGCGCTAATTACGCCGTCATCGTTTGTTACATTGATTGGTCGAGTAAAAGAAGATTGTATTTTAGATTATTTGAGAGAGATCGGTTTGTTGTATAAATATTAATGTATTTAGCTGAAATATTGCTGAACGCGACGTTAAACCTTAATTCTCTCTCTCTCTCTCTCTCTGTCTTACGTTGATCGGGTCTTTATGACGTAGAGTAAGCTGTTTGTACGCCGTAACATATTCCGTGCTGGTTTCCTTCCCTATAGCAAGAAAGCTATCACGAGTAATAGCCAGTACCAATGGGAGGGCATAAGCAGATAAGTAGCGACGGATGATGGAATTCTGGAGGAGAATTGGTGTGATTAGTAAAGGGTGGTTTAGGCATTTTTCTTTGTTATGGCTTATGTCTCCCCCGAGATAATTTAAAACGAAAATGTAGGTTACCTTTTATTTGAATTCCGTTTTATTATAAACATTAATACGAGGCAGAATCTCTAAGAACGAATAAATTTTGTTAAATACCGTGTGTGTAAAAAAAAATAAAAAGGTCATAAACAGTATCCTACTCGTAACCTTGTAGATCGGGTACCGGTATGGTGACAACAATTTTGTCAAAGTTTCAGGTTTTGCTGTAGAAAGGTTCCCTTTGCCAAGGCCTTAATATGAACCTATGATCTGGATCCAAGTAATTTGCTCTCCTTCCAGACGATACCATATCCGTAAATACGAATCGTTAGAACCATGAAGCTATCGCATTCACACACAAATATGTAAAAGATAAATAAAATGAAGGTTATTAATGGCCAGAGGGAATCACAATGACATCAGATATAGAATATCTTTGTCATTATGTCGGCACCTCTTTCCACTTCCTTTCTATGTGTTGTATTTTTTACCTGTATATGGCGAGATTCTGCTGGTGGACGTTTCGTCCCCGAGGCCCGCCTTTTGGTCTTTGATATATGTTGGCATTTGTGTGAAGTTGATGCTGGGTCGATATCGGGCCTTACAGACTATTCTTTTGTGTTAAATGACGACGATACAGTTCATCAATCCCCAGTGTACGAGTTTTCACAGCGAAACAGCCCACCAATCACCAATATACGAGTTGTCAGAGCATTTACATCATAGCTCTCTAGATTTGTATCTAATACCGCTTATGCGGTGCTAGGGGCCGTGTGGTCATATCATCCAAGTTGCCACATGAACAGATACAATGAAAGCGTACCCGAGATACAACACATATCACGAATCGTTAGATTCTTGGTATGTGCTTTAGAATAGGTTAACCGGAAGACTATACTGTGAAGTCATGTGGCTCTGTCAGTTTGTCGGCACCTCTTCCCACTTCCCTTATATGTGTTGTAATTGTCATATGAGCATAATTATACTGCGCGTGTGCATATTTCCAGAACGTTTGTGTGCGTTTCATCTTCTTGATCTGTTGACTATTTCATCTTCACGTCGGTGTGAAAAGCTCTACATAATAGAGGAACAATTTTCCACTATAACCCCGATTATAAATATGGAGACAAATCTGTAATTTTAGTAGGCCTCTATTTCTATGTTAAACTGAATAAGATGTATAAAACAAGTATATAGAGTCAGGCAGATATGTGAAATGATTGTGAAATGGATATCATGCCTAGTAGCATTTACTAGATCCTGTGTTAAGTGTGACGATTTTAATCAATGTCACAAAACATTGTTGCAGAAACGTATAATACAGGGCTACTCCAACAAGCGCCTCCACTCAAAGTTTCTCAAATTTGGCGATACATATCGCATGCAGATAGCAAAATACGAGCGTAGCGGGCAAGATCCTATGGCGTTACGTTTCGTAACTTGTGTTTAATTCTGTTTAACCCGGGACTAGGGGCCGTATAAACCCATGTACTTCAAGATCCAGATGGTGTTCATATGAACAGTCACACTCAAAGCGTGACTGAGATACATCATTCTCTAGATGACTTCTAGATGATTATTATGGATTAAGAATACTGATCAGCGATACGGATTTTATAATTTTGGAACATCATGATGTCTTGTCGGCATCATTGAAAACTGTTGACCGCTTCCCTCTTGCAGGAAACTAGCCTATGTTTATGTATACTATGATTGACCTTTTGAATTTGGTGCTAATAATGGAATATGGAATAGGTCTTTGGATTATGGACGCGGATATTCTTTAATGGACGACGGCTGAATTATGAATGACGGACTAGACGCTTGTAACTTTGTGATAAAAGCATGAAATTTGGCAGGATGATAGAGAAACACATATTCATTTTTGGCTTTAAAATCCGTATTTGGCCGCCATCTTGGATTTCAAAATGGCCGCCATCAAGAATCACAAAGTCGCATATCTGCACTTCTTAGACACATAGGAGGTCAATTTAAACGGTTATAATAAAAAAGGTACAAATATAATAAAACAGGTACAATTAAGCGTACCTGAGATACAACACATATCACGAATCGTTAGATTCTTGGTATGTGATTTAGAATAGGTTAACCAGAAGACTATTCTGTGAAGTCATGTGACGCAGTCAGTATGTCGGCACCTCTTCCCACTTCCCTTATATGTGTTGTAATACCCACATTTGCGTACTCAAGGAAGTTGATCAACACAGTTTTGTTGCATCAGAACTGATGGATTTCGACATGGCGGCCGTTTTCTTTTCAAAATGGCTGCCGAGAATCGCTTATTTTCATGGTTATGTGACTTATGTGAACAGATACACAAACTTCTACTTCTGAGTGGCCTAAAATGGTTTTTGATGTCTTTGGACACTTGTTACTTGCGGAGACATGTGGGCAAGTTTCCACATGAACAGCTGCAATAAAAGCGCGGTTAAGATAAAGGCTACATCCTAGAATCCTCAGTATTCTAAAGTCTGAAAGTGAGGTGCCAAGTGAAGTTTCTGTAGACAAATATGGTTGCTTTTCAGTCGCTAAACGTCAACTTTACTCACCTTTTACATACCTCTCCAACTCATCCACATAGCTGATATCTGGAATAGGTTACAAGTTGGGTATTTACCTAACACTCTACATTTGATTGACCTGACATGTGGCATCGTGTATTCACGTCGGTGATGCTTGCAATTTTTGAAGTTAGTGACGCTGGAGATTAATCTCCGTGACAGATGCAAAGAGCTGCGCATAATTCAAATAAATTAAGCTTATTGCATGTATAGTTTCCCCAATATGGATCTTCTGTTCGAAATAGAATAAGCTAATTTCTGAGGAGTCGAAATGGCTGCCATTCAATTTTCGTGTTAATTTTCCATCCCCACTCACTCGGAGAAGCCTCTCTCGAACAACGGAGAAGAAGCTAACCCAAAATGAGGCGGGTCTGTACGGCGGATATATCACCATGAATCCTTTCTTGGTGAGAATTCACTCAAGACTCTCATACTTTACTGGATGATTTTGCTACAAACACTCAGTCTCATTCCAACCATCGCAAAGAAACACCAAGCTTGTTGACAAGTTGTTGACAAACCTAGTGTCTAGTCCGTCACTCGATATTCATCCCTCGTCAACAATAGAATGTCTGCGCGCATACTTCATATAACAGCATTAATATCACCAAATTAAAAACAATCATACAATTCAAGCGGAAAGAGAAAATGCAGCGAGGTCAGTTGGGGCTTGGACACTTCGCGGCAGCTTGGCCTTTTTGAGTCCGCTTGTTCTGAGTGATGAAGTCATACATGGAATTTCTCTAGATATGTTTTTTTGGAACATTTGAGATTTATTCTGGCAAAGATTCCGGTTTCATGAACTATTTTGGCAACATTAGCGTTTTTGGTCTTCTTGCTGTCCAGCGAATCCTTACTATCTCCAGGAAAGGGATTCCAATATTTCTCGAAGAACCCCAAAAGCCAATCATTTTAATATGGAGCACCACTTGAATTCCCCTTTCCATATACTCCGTATGCTTATGGTTGATCCTGGATGTACATGTATACTAGCCAATTATCGTTATGATGCAGGAGTCTACAGCTGTTCAGGAGCTGTCTGGTTAAACATGAGTTTCCAACCAGGAGCAGGTTGCCAGGACAAAGCTTTGGAAATTAGAGTTGTGGTTTTGACAGATGTGTGTGCTCCAGAATAAGCAAGCGATAAATAGTTCAGATAATATCTGTTTGGGGAAGTTGCAAGTATTCATCTCGGTTTGCAATTTCTGCAGTAGTGGTCTTTCTCACAAATCTACCGGCATTGATGTCTGGCTTCAACTCATATATTTCAACCAACAAAGATGAAATAAGGACTACGAGACACACTGTAAGATAGCAAACACTTCTCCATTTATATCGATCACTTGTTCGTTCCAAACTTGATTATGGCTCTATTGTTTACAACGGTACAAGTAAGTCAAACTTGGCAAAGATAGATCCTATTCTCCATCAAGGACTAAGACTTTGCCTTGGAGCGTTCAGAACATCCCCCGAATAAAGCTTATATGTCGAAGCAGATGAATTTCCTTCGAAGAATTAAACTATCACTGCAATATATCACAAAATTGCGATCAAATCACCCGAATCCTGCTTATAAATGAGTTTTCAAACCTCAGTTCGTGGATCTCTATTTGAAGAAACCCTCCATTATTCCACCTCTTGGAATTCGTATGAAACCACACATTGTAGCAGCTGGTATTAAGCTTAGTCAAATTTGACCTAAGAAGCTCTTACCAATTCCACCATGGCAGTTAGCTCAACCAGAAGTAGATATTACACTAACGAAATATAAAAAGGCAGACACGAGACAGCTCTTTGATACACAAGAATTTGGTCTACTGAGAGAGAAATACAGATCACATCAGGCTATTTATAAAGATGGTGAGAGAGTAGCATCTGCTGCTATCTTTAGTTCCAAAACTAAAACCTGTCGACTACCAGGTAAAAGTTCGATATTCGCTGCAGAAGCAAAAACTATATTGTTGGCTCTAGAAGATATTGGGTCCAATAAAAGGAAAAAAATATGTCATATTCTCAGATTCACTGTCATGCCTTCAAGCGATTAAAAGTTGAACTTCCACTCATCCCACCATCTTCAATATTCTACAATTATATGACTGTAGCTTTGGTCAACAGATTGATATTGTGTTTTGTTGGTTGCCTAGTCACGTTGGCATCAAAAGTAATACAGAGGCTGATAGAATGGTTAAGGCAGCCCTAGATGATGAGGTTGATCCTGTTGGAATCCGATATGGTGGGATTTTCAGACCCTCTATCTGTACTTATGTAAGACGGCTGTTTCAATCTTTATGGGATGTTGTGAATAACAACAAACTTCGGGGGTTAAAAAAAATGTAGGCTATACTCATCTGAACAGCCAGAAACGTTTCGATCAAACCATGATCAAGCGATGTGGAATCGGCCATACACGATTAATTCACGAACATTTACTAAAAAAAGAGCCAGTCCCAAGGTGTATTCCATGCCATGAAGATCTCACGGTGAAACATATTCTTATCGAATGCATAGAGTTTAAGATTGTAAGAGATGCTTTTCATCGAGCAACTACTTTGGAAGATCTTTTTAGTCGGGTGAGGAAGGACTGCATCTTGGGTTATTTGAGAGAAATCGGTTTGTTGCATAAGTTTTAATGTGTGTATTACAAACATAAACGTGGGGATTGCGTAGGGAAACTGTGGGGTATTGGTGGGCGCGTGGGGTTCGTGTGGGGCGAAGCGTGGTTTGGAACTTTCCTCGTGGGGATAACGTAGGGTTTGTGTGGGGCAGCTGCCCACGGTTATGCAAATTTAGCATAAATATGGGGATTATGTAGGGCTGATGTGGGGATTATGCCGGGTGAATGGGCGAGAATTCAAAGTCCGCGTGGGGATGATGTAGGGCATAACTGTATCTGCTAAATATTCAAAGTGTAACGTGGGGTTCGTGTAGGGAAAATGAACTTCGGAGTTAATCGACTGAGTTGTTTGTAGGGATTAGGTGGGGTGGATTTTTTCCAGCGCTCGTAGACAAAGTCCAATGTAGGGAATGTGCCGGGCTGTGCTGAAAGTTTAAGTCCGGCGTGGGGATGATGTAGGGCAAAATGCTCGCCGTTTTCATAGCTTAAGTTAAACGTGGAGATTTTGTTGGGCAAGCATGTTTTCATGCATAGCCTAAGACGATAGTGGGGTTGAAGTGGGGCGATATTTTATTTGCACATATAGTGTGAGATAGATGTGGGGATCATGCAGGCAGACTGTGAACTCTGTTTTCTTAAAACAGTAAAGATTTTGGGCCAGTTTCAGTTCAGTAGCATCAAAAAGACGGATACGCCAACCCACGCAGTCAGAAAACAGGTGATGGGCCATCACTTTTTTGTGGTGATGGGGTGATGGGGTCTGGTCATCACCCTTTTAGGGTGATGAGAAAAGGTGACGACAAAATCCATCACCCTGAAAAGGTGATGAAACCAGGCCATCACCATAAAAGGGTGATAAGATCCAGTCATGATGAACGACGAGTGGCCATCCTTGGTCATCACCCTAAGAAGTTGATGAAATCTCATCACCTTTTTAGGGTGATGACAGATGAGTGGTCAGACAAGATCATCACCTTTATAAACAGCTATATCCAAATAAATATTGGTTTCCTAAAATATATTTACCTCTACAAAATTTCTGTAATATATCAATTTCATTATACTGTAAATTGATATAATTTGTAATTTTACCTGACACACGTAATAGGTATAAAAAGATTATTTTTTCATTCACTTGCATTACTAATGGAAAATTTATTTACCCCTCACCAGAAAGATAAAGATTTGACTTGGAAAGTCTATGTAATACGCATAGAGTTGTGTTTAGAAATCAAGTTGTCCTTCTGGAAATTATTAATAGAATCTATGGTACCGAGCTGATGCCATCAACCCAGGCATTGCTATTTGGAAACGATGAAAAAAGTACAAAATTAAACATTGAAGCTCAGATATGTTTAGGTGAGTTTATCAAAACGACAATACGATTTGAATAAGAATATAATTATACACAAAACTAACAACAAAGAAAAAGTAACTACCCCTAGCAAATCCTAAGCGACCGATATTAGCATAATAACCACATAAATATCTCTAGTCCCCCCCCTCCCCCCACCTCAGCAATTAGCTGAATTATGTTTCGATATTGTTCTCTCCGGCCGTCACATGTTGTATTCTATATGTATATAAGATTGTAATTAATGCTGTGTATTTCAAACTATGCAAAAGTGGGAGACGCAGTAATAAGTCTATCTTAATGCGCTCCAACAATGCACAAAATGCAATAAAGCATCATATAACC